>LGRX02009471.1:0-23656 GCA_001247695.2 Cymbomonas tetramitiformis | reverse complement strand
GAAACAGATGCCCACCCTATCACAAAGGGTGCCCTCCCTTCCCTACCCATCCATGCTAGGGTATGCGCCCCTTGCACCTCACTCACCTCCTAAGGGTGTTCAACATGCCAAAATGACGGGTGACGGACCCTCTTTGCAGCCGTGACGATGCCATACCCCTCCCGTGACGGCACCTCGTGTGCTGTAACATCCTAACCCTGAAACAGATTTACATCATTAATGGGCCCACATTATGTATGGTGTACACACTTTATTGTGAAAGGGGTATTTGAGATCTGTGTGCACGTTGCGTATTTTTGGGCACATGAAAGGTGAGAGTGCTACCAGTCATATGTCGAAGATTTGGTTTGATTCCATTGTGCATTGAGTTGGAAAAGTCGAACATTATGCACCTATGGAATGAGCCACCCAGCCCAAAACCCTGCTCAGCCGCGGTGAACTACGAGAGCTCATGGCGTTTTATGGGTCCATACTACTCAACATATGAAAGCTAAGAGAGGTACCTTTCGCTTGCCGGAGATTTGGCCTGATTCCGTTAAGTATGGAGTCGGAAACGTGCAATCTTGTGACCCTATGGAATGTGCCACCCAGCCCAAAACCCTGCTCAGCCGCGGTGAACTACGAGAGCTCATGGCGTTTCATGGGTTCATACTATTCAACATATGAAAGCTAAGAGAGGTACCTTTCGCTTGCCGGAGATTTGGTCCGATTCCGTGAAGTATGGAGTCGAAAACGTGCAATCTTGTGACCCTATGGAATGAGTCACCCAGCCCAAAACCCTGCTCAGCCGCGGTGAACTACGAGAGCTCATGACGTTTCATGGGTTCATACTACTCAACATATGAAAGCTAAGAGAGGTACCTTTCGCTTGCCGGAGATTTGGCCCGATTCCGTTAAGTATGGAGTCGAAAACGTGTAATCTTGTGACCCTATGGAATGAGCCACCCAGCCCAAAACCCTGCTCAGCCGCGGTGAACTACGAGAGCTCATGGCGTTTCGTGGGTTCATACTATTCAACATATGAAACGCTAAGAGAGGTACCTTTCGCTTGCCGGAGATTTGGTCCGATTCCGTTAAGTATGGAGTCGAAAACGTGCAATCTTGTGACCCTATGGAATGTGTCACGCAGTCACCCAGCCCAAACGACCCTGCTCAGCCGCGGTGAACTACGAGAGCTCATGACGTTTCATGGGTCCATCCTATTCAACATATGAAAGCTGAGAGGGATAACTTTCGTTTGCCGGAGATTTGGCCCGAATCCGTGAAGTATGGAGTCGGAAACGACCTTATGGAATCCGCCAAACACTTTGCAAGCACACGGAAGGGCTAGAAGATACGCCTGAAGATATAAAAGAACTCTGGTTACCTTAGCGACGAACGCGAGAATCTTCGACGGACGAAAAGGCTACAATTTGAGTCTTTATTTGCCTTGTTCCATTGATTATGCTAGTTGGGAGCAAAGGATGAAATCTAGTTGAACGCGCGCACGAAGGTGTGGACCGCTTTTGAAGAAAGCATTAGGCCCGAACATCTAAGAACTCACAATATTGTAAAAGTTCGAGTGTATAATAGGTGCAAGGAAGAATCATGTTTGGTAGTCTCGCACGCTGCAGTTGAAAAATCAAGATGATATACAGCAGTAAAGTGCTTCCAGACAGCGAAAATGCTTTCGGTATGAAGAAAAAGGTGGTGAAATGACGGCCTCATCCGATGACTCATGGCTCTCCTCTGGCTTGCGACCCGTTGGGAGAGTGTCACACGACATCGACAGTCGACAGTCGACATCGACAGTCGAGTGTCGAGTGTGAGTGTCGACGACACGCCCGAAGAAGCATGCTGAATTTGCTGATGCTGTTCTCTCGAGTCTTCTTCGCTCTTCTCTCTGCACCTCTTCCCAGTAGATCGTTGGGATCTCCCCATCGATCTGGCGGCCCACAGCGTCCGTCGGCCGAAGTTCTTCTCTGAGTCGCTTCTCTGGCGTTCCTTTCCCCTTCTGTTTTCAGTTTTAGTTTACCATTGCATTGCGACTGACAGCCTGTACTCGACATTTTTATGACACTTGTCAAATATTATGAACTCTGCAATAGATTCGACAGTGACCATGGGATCGAATCGCCAACGTCTTCCAATGACTGGCGTCTTGCACCGTCTTTGAAGGTATATGGTATTGCGGGTTGCCATTGTTTCGGCGAAATTTCGAATTGAGGGGGGGGAAACTTAGCGTACTTGCGCATGTAAGCTGCCCAAAGAATTCATTAATTAGTAGGAATCAAGAGCTTTTCCTCACGCATTGTAGAGAAGTTGTGTGCCGCTCATGGCGCGTGGCGGTCTGACTCGGTTTGTGGCCGTTAGCCTTTTGGTGGGTACGCACGTGGGCTTGGTGTCAAGTTCTCAAGTCAGCTGGTGTGATTCCACCCCCGAAAACCAGCGATACGAAGTATTCCTAGGCGTTGAAACTTGCATTCCTCTTTGTGCATTCGTGGATTCGAAACCGCCACCCCCTTCACCCCCTCCCGAACCGGCTGCGCAAGAGGACGTAGGCGAGAGGCGTAGGTTGCTATCGGACAGGAAGTTGCTTCAGTCCAATCTTCTGAACATTTCTCGTACTGAAATTAGCCACGGTTATCCTGATACATACGAAGATCCCTTCAAGTACCCGTATGATGAAGTGAACTACCCACCTAGTGCCGCACTTATTGGGGCTGAAGAATACACAGAAGTCACCAAGAACTACTGCTTCACTCCGTCCGCCGGAGAAGAGTGCACTTACACTGTGTGCTTTCAAGCCGAAGATCTAGACGGGGAATACGATGTTAGCACTGCTCGTTGTTACAGACTGGACGTTTACAACGCTGTATTGAAGTTCGATGGCGATGACGAGGCTGAGTACGACCAACTTAACCAGTTGATGAAAGCACCTGACGGCCTGACAATGAGTTCGTGGGTTTACCCTGATTGCTCCGGGAATTATGTTGGAAATCAGACTCTGATGTATTTTGGGTCTGACCGTAACTACGAAACCTCTATGGGCACAGACGAAGGTTTAAAAATTCGTCACGGGCTCAAGTGGAGTATTGGCGCCGATAGCGAAACTGGAAGTTTCTACTACACTGACTGTGAAGTTGGCTCGGTAGGTTTCCGCAGGCATAGTGTGTTGACCCTTCGAAGAGAGTAAACCCTTTATTGATTACATGTTCACCGAGTGCTTGTTCCGCCACCATCACAAGTTGCCCTTACGAAGAGCTTCCCTTCAAAGTAAAGGAGTCAGAAAAAAAACGTAACTCTAGTTTAATTCCTTTCTCCACCTTTGCTGACAAGTTTTGTGAAAAATGCCTCACGATCTTGTTTGGACAGTTGTTGGCGCCGAAATAAAGTCACTATGTTTCCTTGGCAGGTTTTCAGCCCGTCGCAGTACTACTGTGGCGTGTGGCACTACGTGTTGGTTACTATTGCTCCGGACTCGACCGGCTTCTTGTTTGTTGACGGGTACAAGGCTGGCCATGAGTTGCCTACCTCGCAAGATGAGTACACATGGAGCGTCACAGAGTTCACCACTCGCTCACGTGTGGATGACGGGGCTGACGGTACGACCGACGGTGTTTACCGTTTCGGCTATCTTCAAGGTGAAGGCGAGGGCTTTATTGGAATGCTCGACGAGATGCGGGTATGGAATAAGGCCGTATCTCAGTATGAAGCTTTCGAGCTGATGTTGGCGCGATCTGCCGATTCTAGCGTGAAGGTTTGTTGAGCTTCCTCTTGTGTCTAAAAAGTGCTAGTGTCTCCGCACCTGTTTCCAAAGTAGTTCGCGGAATTTCCAGTGCCTTCCTTAATTGTTCCTTTCTCTCCATTTCGGGTGTATCTCTTACCGTCGGCAGTCTTGAAACTCTTCATACACCGAGTTTCATGAAAGCACGCAGTTTTTGCCCTGGTCACTTAATGTGTAGCATGCTTTCACTGCATGCGATTGACCCTCCCTCTGTTTTTTTCCTCCGCAGAACGTCTTTACGATGTCAACAGACTCCTCTGCCGTCACCTCGCCAACCACACTTGTAGGCGCTCCCGAGATCACTTACAAAGCTATTCCCCCGAGTAAGTAATTTTCAAGCGTGCACCGTCGGACCCTTACCCGTTGGACTAGGCAGGGGGTTCTACGAGTATGAGGTTCGAGCTGGCAGTTAGCTTGCGTTAAACTTCCGAACAAGTCCTAAAATGTAAAAGTAACCTCAATGGTTGTGAGTTTAGCAGGTTGTGCCCTCGTTATCAATGCGCTGTCACTCGCACAGTTACCTTCTTCTAGAACCTTTCAAGCTCTCCCACCTCTAATAGATGTTTTTGGTACTTAGATATCCACTTTGTCCTTTTGATCGTCCCACTGGCACTCCTATTCAGAGAATCGAGATAGAAAGCAAAAATATCCAAAAAGATTGTTCTCTGCACGCCCTCGTAGACCTTGTTTGTTCGGGTAATCCTTGAGAAACTCCCACAGCCGCTTGGCCGAGCCCGCCACCCAAGGTGGTCACTTTTGAAAAAAAAATAGCGTCTTCAGCTTTGCCGAGGAAAGAAGTGCGAACGCGTTTGGAGCATCCGGGAGCTTGATCAGTGCTGCAGCTTTTGCTTGTGTGTCCCTTTTTGGATAGAGCAGCTGGACGGATCATTAGGAAACTTTTAATTGCACATAGTGATTCGAGTTTGTTGCTGATGTGAGGCGGTTATTTGCACAGTGGTCCCATGTGTCCTCGGCATGGAGCACAGCGTTGGACCTACCGTTGGCGACTGCACCACAGAGGTATATGGGTGGAACTTTGCGGATGGTCTCATGACCCAGTGCAGCATCGCCGGTATGCAAGTGCGAGCCACCTACGTTTCAGATGATGTCGTCAAATGTGACACCCCTGGACATGTATCTCCTCGCTTTTCCGAGGTGCTGGCGACAAACGACGGCACCAACTTCACAGACACGACAGCCGCAGGCAAAACAATATACCACTTGTACCTGGGTAAGTTGCAACCCATCCTGTGGAGGCTTTCCTTTTGAAAACAGACTTGACCGGTGCTAGCCGTCCGGAGTCCAGCCGCTCGGTCAGGCGTCCACGTTCGTCTGCTGTTCCCTTGCGTAAGGTGCTCGAAGGCAGGGGCGCCGTAGTCCAAGTCAGATAGGTTCCCATCCATAGGCAAGAGTAGGTTTTCCAACTGAAAGCTCCATAACCCTTTTGGTATGTTTTGAATGTTTTCAAGTGCTGGGTATGTCTTTTCACGGGGTCTGTTCACGGGCTGCTGGGATGTCCCTCCGGCTCTAGCGCTTTTCCGTCTGTCAGCATCACAGCGAGTGCTTGCCTCGTGAGAAAAGATACGTCTGCTTTGGGAAGAGAAAGTTTGTTGTGCTTCTGGTACACGGTCTTCCAATATGTGCGACCCATACTGAACCAGATCTTCAGCCGCATTTTTGGCCTTAGTTAGTGGACGAACACGAACACCTCTCAGGGTGAGCGGAGAGGTTCAGCAGAGAATAGCCGTCATGGGAACACACAAGTGGTTGAAACAGAACAGGTTACTTTAGTACCCAGTTCTGATGGGCCATAGGAACGCAACGAAACGTTTCTGTTCATGGAGTGTATTTTGGGAATTTTTAAAAGCTGGTGCCAGAGATGTGGAACCAAGATCAAGGCCTAGTGGGGAACTATTTTATGTTGCTTTCAAGTTGAATCTGGGGCACACCTGAGGTTTATCTGGTTGTGCAACTGTTTTTGTAATTCGTTGAGTAGCTCTTTTGGCAAGCTTGACGTTCGTGCGCATATCTTTCCCGCCCCTTCGCGCTCCTTATTTTTTCCTCGACGAGGGGTTGACTTAACTCGGCGGAGGTTTTACGGTGGGATCGGTCTGCCGTTTGTAACTGACTTGTCATGGGTGCACTGCCTTGGCACTTATCTTCAATGGGGAGAAGATCACGAGGTTATACGCCTCATTATACGTCTTTTCTACTTAGGTTCTCACTGCATTTGTGCAAGATCTGCTTTATCCACGTTGCAGCAGTGTGAGGATGTCAAGCCATATGTTGTGCAGTATCTGCATGGTCTGGTCTGCTTTTCCATTTTGCTGTTGGCTTAAGCAGTGCTATGTCTGTAGGAAGCCAGTGTTTTGAGGTGACACGACACAAAAGTCAGGGTTCACCTTTGAACACATAGGCTGAGCTTCATTTGGTTGGCTCAGCTCTATTTGTCTTGGCTTTCTTAGTCACCTTACAACTGTTATGACAGTTTCCCCAGTTGAGCGCCTCAGCCCCAGCTTCCGTGACTCGCTCTAGGTTGTACTTCACTCACGCCCACCTGAGAAAAATGAGGGCTCACTCTGAAGACTCTTGGGGTAAATGATATTGCTTGTAATATTTTGCGTGAAGGATTGAAGTCAAGAACAGTCTACGTGCAGCAGGCACAGTTCTGGCCGCCTCGGTGTCTGCAGGCGCTATGCAAGTGGGATCGGCTTTGAACTGCAAAGGCAAGGCCCCAGGGTGTACTGAGTGGTATGGGGTGTTTTGTGCAGAGTCTTCCTTGTACTTACAGGGAGAATCGACTCAAGGAGCCTCTGCGGACGATGTCTGCGAGGACTTCACAGCAGATAGCTTGGCTGTCAGTGTTGGTACATGGGTCTGCCCGAAGTGTGGGCCTCCGTCGAATCAAAACGCCGACCCTGCTGACTTCAGCACACCCTGCCTCACAGAGAGTTGTTAAGAGAGAATCTGAGTTCCGTGTCGGACTTTTGGTGACGGTTCTCTCCGAATTGATGACACTTGTGAATACAAGTGTGTTCATAGGAAACGAGTGAAAGATTTTTCTCAACATTTAAACCTAGGGTGTGAGTGCTGCGATCCTCAAGGTGATTGGGGTGCCAGGCAAAAACCACTTAATACACCAGTAGAAGGACTCAATGGTCATACAGTTCTATGCACAGTGCTGTTCTCCTGAATTTCCACTGCAATTGCTTTGTGGTTTCTGTCAGGCGGACCAAAGACACCACAGTTAAACGATTTCTTGGCATAGATTGGTGGGGCCATATACTTGCTAGTGCTATATGACCGCTCCTGGAAGTTAAATATGCGGAGACTAATTACAAATGTAAAGGATTGTATGTTGAAAAATATAAGCGGATCATTCCGCTGTTTCCAGCCTGTCGTTTCATCAGCCGGAGGAAGACAATGCTGCGCTGCCTTTTAGATGAATGTGGCATGGAAATTGTGTGTGACTTTTGTTGTGTGTATGTATATGAAGTATTGCTGCAATATTTGGGATGAGGCATGTAAAGTGAACTTGTAAAGTCTTGCATGTTTGGCAGTGATCGGTTTTGGGGAATTGTATTATGGTTTTAGTAATATTTTCACTCTCATGTAACTCAAATTTGCAGAAAATACCTATGCAGCTTGTGTGAGCTTCATCTCCATTTTCGGAATGAATATTTGATAGTGTAAATCATATTCATCCCATTCATAATTATGAGTCACTAGTCTTTGGCATGAACTAGTTGCATTCCTGTCACATGAGGATCCAGGATAGCTATCAGTGGTGTGCGTGTGTGGTACGGGGGGGCGACCGTCATGTAGCACATCACGACAAGGAGTGGAACCCCCGCACCCCACACCCCAGCCGTGGACTACACGTGTGTGAAAACCCACCAGCCTGCGGACATCCACAGGTTTGCACAGGTCCTCCTCGCGGAGCTGCAGTTCAGCCTGGAAGGCACGGACAGATGCCCGAAGAAAACGAGTCTTGCGGCAACATCCTCGAGAGCAGGAGTGATCAGAGTTACATTCAGTGACCATCTGCTTACGGCGGTTGCACTTGCGGATTAGCGGTGTGCTCCGACGATGCCCCTGACCACGCCTCCCTGGTGGTTCCTCGATGGCTGAAAGAGCGGTGAGGTGGGCATCCCCTAAGCCCACGTAGCCAGAGACAGTCACCCGTGCCCAATGGCATGCAAAACGGGCCTCACTCCCATTCGACCGTACCATCCTCATCCGCTCACCGGGCATCGCGGGACTTACCGTGAGTGAGGTGGCAGACTACCGTGTCTTCCGAAATTGAAATTGAAATGAAATTGATTTGTATCACTAAAATTTGGTGCAATAAACTGGGCTCAACAGTTTGTTGATGGGCGGAGAACAAATATATATATATATACATGATAGTTTTTCTTTGTTCGTTCAATAGGCAGCCTGTCCACCAATTATTTAATTATTGGACTTGTCTTTTCAAACATAACTACATGGGAAGCGTGTAGAGGGGGACCATCCTTATTAAATACAACTGTATTCCTTAAGTACCTTCTGTATTTTGCCAGGATTTACCAGTATTTCGGAACGCTTCCCATGTAGTGAGTACCTACGGTTATCTATGACAGATCTGCATAAGTCGACACCACGATCCTCACACAATGCCACTCACCTGCATCCCATACCCGCCTTGCATTGCTCGTTGTCCCCAGCTCGCAAGTCAGTTATCTATTGATTGTTATATGTTCCAAAATGAAATTATGTATAGTATTATTAATCTTCAGTTTGGAACAGTAATAAGCTATAAATGTTGCCAGAATGGATATATATTAGATATATTTGTGTTTTGTCAACATTTACCGCTTGTCCCCGATCGATCACCAGAGCTATAAAAGTTGCCAGAATAGATATATATATCAGATATATTGGTGTTTTGCCAACATTTACCGCTTGTCCCCGATCGATCACCAGAACTATAAATGTTGCCTAAATGAGAATATATTAGATATATTTGTGTTCTGTCAACAATTACCGCTTTTTCCCCGATCGATCACCAGAGCTATAAATGTTGCCAGAATAGATATATATATATTAGATATATTTGTGTTTTGTCAACAATTACCGCTTTTCACCAGAGCTATAAAAAGGAACAATGGAACATTTTCCCAGTGTTGCCTAAATGAGAATATATTATATATATCGGCAACAATCTTTGATTGTTGCTTTTGGTGTGCTAGGGTAAGTCACGAGACAGAATGACGGCGTGTCAGAATGACGAGTGACGGGTACTATGACAGTCACCAATGACAGGCATTTATATGACCAGATGACGAGAGTGTCTGACAGAAATGATTGACAGAAATGCCTGACCCGAAAGTGAGTTTTGAAGGTTGAGAGAATTGGTGGAAACCATCCCAGAAATGGTGGGAACCATTTCATATTCAAACAACCACACAGAACTGGAGGGAAACCATGAGAGCCCCAGTTCTTGCCACATCATCAGATCTATGACCATTCAGTAATTCAGAGCAGAGATCATTGTATGACTGGCAGCTGCAGCCCAAATGCCAAATGACAAGACCTGTCATAGGATATGTGAACATGAAGTGACTGAGCACTGTGACTGTCGAATTCGGATGAGATCTGAGGGAATTCGAGTCGACATGTTACTACTTAAAGAGCTGAACAAGCTCTCATGCTAGTTTTTTGAATTAGTTACACATTGGCACTGACCTCTAGTGTCTTGTAACTTCAAACAGTGAAAGTTCATCTAAGTATAAAGAAATATCCGACAGTATACAAAGCATTCCGATATCAACCTATGGTCCTAGTACCATATTCCCTGTAAGTGTTACTTGCACCCTTGTGAGACTGGTTCAGTCCTCACAACCGAACAACTGGTATCAGCGTGGTCGTGGTTCACGACTTCCGTTAGTATCTGCGTTCCACAACGCGTTGTACAAACACAATTTTAGCCTGAATCTTCCGCCTTTGGGCGAAGGTGTCGTGCCTCAACCAAAGCACGACCTGTTCCTCTGAGAACACACTATATCTGCATATCGTACCGACCTGTGCCGTATAATTACGACTGTGCAGTTTGCCGCTGGGCCAACTTTCCTTCTCTGAGCGACCTTTCCGCAGGATTCTTCGCGCGATTGGAATTTTGCCCTGAAACGAAATCGTGCCTCAACCAAAGCACGACTTGTTCTCATAAGAACACTACGTATCTGTTAATTATCTCGACTTGTTCCCGCATAATGATGACGACTGCACGCCTTCAGAAATTGTCTCGTACCAGCGTGTGAATTTCTCCAGCGACCTTTCCGCAAGCCGGTGGAATTTCAGTTTAAATCGGCGAATTCTCGCTGGGCAAGTCTTGACAATTCTTGACGCGACAGGCACCGTACGACAGTACTTGAACTACAAGCTCAGCACCGTATTTTGGTGCCCTTCCCCTCGTGCGGTGATCTTCCTGCGAAATTTGCCCCGTACGGAAATTAACGACTACCGACGCCTCCTCCTTGCTGCCGTTTCCGTGCGCAAGGCTGAGAGCGTGATCGACAGCAGCTGCGTTTTGTTACGGAAGAAATCTTCTTTTCTGGACAACCTTTCCGCAGGATTTATTTTTGCCGGCGGTTTGTACCGGTAATTAAACATATTTTAGCCGAAATTATCGCCAAAACGCGTCTGCCGTACCGTAATGATGATGAATGACTACGGAGCACAACAGCCCGTCACTGGTGCGAGCGTATCTCCGCGACCAGTGACGTCTTTCGGGCCAGCAGTGTCGGAATTGGGCGCCCACTTTGGGGTCCCGCCGTCTGCCGTACAACACACAGCTGGCTTTCCGCCGTTTCCGTACGACTACAGCGGACAATTTGCTGCGTACCCTCCGGGTGCTGCTTTCGACGCCGGGTTAATGATGACACCGCAGCAGCAATTTGTGGGCCAGCCGCAATTGCACCCGCAGACGCCGCAACAGCAGATTTTTCCACAACAGCAATTTGTGAGCCAGTCGCAATTGCAACCGCAAACGTCACAACAGCTGGAGTTTCAGCAATTCGTGCACCAGCAGCAACTGGAACTGCAACGACAACTGCTTTGGCAGCAGCAGCAACCGCACCAACACCAACTGCAGCCGAGATCGCTATGGCAAACGCAGGTGCCGGTTGCTTCCGTGGCAGTGAGACCCGTGTCACCGGTTCCCTTCGGTGCCTTCACACCTGAACCGGTGCTGCCTTCCTCTACACCTGCTTTCCTTGCTGCTTCTGGACAGGCACCCTTGCACCCGGGCCCTGTCAACCCTGCAGGATCTACCAGCCCTGAGGGGGGGGGAGGAGAACCAACGCCAGTAGGACCCTTGCCGCTGGCTTCACAGCTCAGCGCTGGTTCCTGCACAGTATCTCCTGCAGTGTTCTTTACTGACGTTACGCAGGGCGGTGCTCCTGACCCAGCGATTTTGTCTGCGTTATTGACTTCGGGACCTGCGCCTACCACTTCTTGCCCAAAGATGGGGGATTGGGTCCCCATGGCAACAGGGGCCGCCGGAGGCCCTGGCCAATTTTCTGCGACGTCAGTAACAGAGGCCAGCGATGCGGTGTCTTGCCCGACGATGGGGGATCGGGTCCCCATGGCAACAGGGGCCGCCGGAGGCCCTGGCCAATTTTCTGCGACGTCAGCAACAGAGGCCAGCGCAGCGGTGTCTTGCCCGACGATGGGGGATCGGGTCCCCATGGCAACAGGGGCCGCCGGAGGCCCTGGCCAATTTTCTGCGACGTCAGTGACAGGGGCCAGCGCAGCGGTGTCTTGCCCGACGATGGGGGATCGGGTCCCCATGGCAACAGGGGCCGCCGGAGGCCCTGGCCAAAATTCTGCGACACCAGCAACAGGGGCCAGCGTAGCGGTAGCAACGCCAGGGGGGGTCCAGCAGCAGCCAGCAGCAGCAGCAGCCAGCGAGGGACGCGCAGAACGAACCAGGAGGTTATCGGAGCGCACAGAGCTGCTGATTCAGCGCAGTAGAGCCATCGCAGGTGCTGCCTCAGCCGCCCGAGCAGGCGCTGCCCCAACGGCCCACGCAGGCGCTGCCCCAACGGCCCACGCAGGCGCTGCCCCAGCAGTCCACGCAGGCGCTGCCCCAGCGGCTCACGCAAGCGTCGCCCCAGCTGCTCACGCAAGCGTTGCCCCAGCAGCCCACGCAGGCGCTACCCCGACTGCGCACGCAGGCGCGGTCCCAGCGGCCCACGCAGAAGCGATCGGTGATGATCGACATGTTGATGCATTCACTGATAATCATGCTCATCCACCACCTCCAGAGCCGCCTCCGGTTTCAGATATAATGTGTCGTGGTGAATCGTTGCCGGCTGCACAGTATATATCGTCATTGCATCCGTATCATGATACCACCTTGGATATTGACGATTCAGCATCAGCTTTGTGCTATCCCGACCCGGATGATTCAGCCGATAACGTCGCAGTTGGTTGCATTTCTGATCATGGTGATGTCCCCGGAATTTTGTCTCCTTCAGTCGCATCTGTGTGCGCTATATCCGAAGTGCATACACTCGCAGAATCGTCACCAACTTCTCATCCAGAATGTTCAGCAGCCGCAGGACTACAAACTCCGTCTTCAGCATGTATTACAATATCGTCATCAATGCGCGAGCTTGCCCATGGCGATGTTGCCTTGCATAGAGATGGTGCAACTGATGGTAATCATCACATAACCGACGGTGCAGATGGTTATTGCACAACCGAATATTGCGCAGCTGCTGCACCAGCATCAGCATCATATGCTCTTCGTGTTTCTGACTTTTCGGTGCGATCGCAATCCTTGATCGCAAAGTTCAAACGGCTTCTTGCAATGTCTCAGCGGTTGCGGCAGCGGCGGGCTCGCGTTCATTTTGAGCAGCAGCAATTAATCGTCGGCAGTGATGAAATCGGGCATATATCGTCATCACATCTTGGTCATGATTCTACTACGGATATTGACCAAGTCGAATCATCACCACTATCACCGACATGCACCGAATTATTGACATTATTTGAATGTGCCAAACTATCATCACACGATCTACCTATATGTGATATTAGCAATACGCCTGTCGGGCATATATCGTCATCACATCTTGGTCATGATACCACTGCAGATATTGACCAAGTCGAATCATCAGCCGACGGTATTATATATACGTGTACACAATCATCATCAGCCGTGCATGCTACTTCGCCTTCAGTATCGGCGTTGATATATCACCGGCGGCAGCAACTGGATGATGATAATCTTGGAACGTCGTCGGCTGTCAAGCATACATCAGCATTGGCTTATTGTGATGATTCTGGAATTGGGATAGGTGTGGCAACACGCAGTGCAACCGCTGCCCCGGTAGCCCATCACGCACTATATGCAGCCGCTGCCCCGGTAGCCCATGGCGCATGCAGTGCGGTCGCTGCCCCGGTAGCACATGGCGCATGCAATGCGGCCGCTGCCCCGGTAGCTCGCACAGACCTCGCTGCTCCTGCATCTCGTGCGGACCTCACAGCGCATGGCGCATACAGTGCGGCCGCTGACCCCGCAGCCCTTGGCGCATGCAATGCGACCGCTGCCCTGGCTGACCAGCACACGCGCAGTGCGGCCGCTGCCCCGGCAGCCCAACGCGTACCACGTGCGGCTGCTGCCCCGGCAGCCCAGCACGCACTACGTGCGGCCGCTGCCCCGGTAGCCCAACGCGCACTACGTGCGGCCGCAGCCTCGGCAGCCCAACACGCACACGCGCCCACGCACACACGCAACGCAGCCGCAGCCCTGGCAGCCCAATGCACACGCAATGCGACCGCTGCCCTGGCTGACCAGCACACGCGCAGTGTGGCCGCTGCCCCGGCAGCCCAACGCGTACCACGTGCGGCTGCTGCCCCGGCAGCCCAGCACGCACTACGTGCGGCCGCTGCCCCGACAGCCCAGCGCGCACTACGTGCGGCCGCTGCCCCGGCTGCCCAACGCGCACTACGTGTGGCCGCTGCCCCGGCTGCCCAACGCGCACTACGTGTGGCCGCTGCCCCGGCTGCCCAACGCGCACTATGTGCGACTGCTGCCCCGGCAGCCCAACGCGCACTACGTGCGGCCGCAGCCCCGGCAGTGGCTGCCCCGGCAGCCCAACTACGCGCACTACGTGCGGCAGCTCTAGCGCAGGCGGGCAGTTGCTGCGAGCGGGCGGGGCGCGCACCATGTGCGGCAGCACTAGCGCAGGCGGGTAGTTGCGGCGAGCGGGCGGGGCGCGCACCATGTGCGGCAGCACCAGCGCAGGTGGGCGGCAGTTGCTGCGAGCGGGCAGGGAGCGCGCTATGTGCGGCAGCACCAGCGCAGGCGGGCAATTGCTGCGAGATGGTGGGGAGCGTACTACGTGCAGCAGTATCGGCGCGGGCAGACAGCTGTTGTGAGCTGGCAGGGTGCACACTATGTGCCACAATACCGGAGCAGGCGGACAGCTGTTGCAAGCTGGCGGAGTGTGCACGAGTGGCGCAAGGTAACAACGAGCTGGTGGAGTACGCATGCACGGCGTGCGAACCGGTAGACCTGGTTGGGTGCGCATGCGCGAAGCACAGCAGGTGCAAGGACCTTCGACTCCAGGTTCAACTCTTATGGCAGCAAGATCGTGACCATCAGATCCGAGAAGCCGAACGAGCTGAGCGTCAGAAGCAACAGCCTGTTCCGGCTCGGATAACAATAGCTGCTGCGACTAAGTTGCGTACTGCTGAGGCTGCCCGCGGAATTGCTGCCCCAGCAACCCAACAGGTCAGTGCTGACTCAGCAGCCTGCAAAAGGGGGGGGGAATGGGCAGCAGGTAATAGCGAGTTCAACGGCACGGACCTGCAACAGCCGACGCAAGCGCTGCCCCTGCTGCCCAGCGAGGTGCCTAATGGCTGCAGGGCTCATAGCTGCATGACCGAGGTACAACCCCCGCAGCTCGGCGAGGTGCGCCAAAGCTGCACGAGTGATAGCTGCAGAGTTGAGGTGCAGCCCCGGCAGGCGCTGCCCCCACAGTCGACGCAGCCGCTGCCC
Organism: Cymbomonas tetramitiformis; assembly: GCA_001247695.2. Classification (NCBI taxonomy): domain Eukaryota; kingdom Viridiplantae; phylum Chlorophyta; class Pyramimonadophyceae; order Pyramimonadales; family Pyramimonadaceae; genus Cymbomonas; species Cymbomonas tetramitiformis. The sequence goes on along the minus strand of LGRX02009471.1, from coordinate 8,840 downwards.
CCGCTGCCGACGCTGCCGACGCAGCCGACGCAGCCGCTGCCGACGCAGCTAGCACCGGCGTTGCCCCACGAGCGGCCCCGGCAGGCGCTGCTCCCGCGGTCGACGCAGCCGCTGCCCCCGCTGCCGACGCTGCCGATGCAGGCGCTACCTCAGCAGCTAGCACCGGCGCTGCCCTACGAGCGGCCCACGCTGGCGCTGCCCCCGCTGCCGATGCAAGCGCTGCCCCCGCTGCCGACGCAGGCGCTGCCTCAGCAGCTAGCATCCGTGCTGCCCCAGCTGCAGCAGCCCACAGCAGCAAGCTGCCTCAGCAGCAGCACAGAGCCCCAGCCATCACCGGAGCTGCCACAGCAGCCCACTTCGGAGCTGACCCAGCAGCCAGCGCAGGTGCTGCCCCGTCAGCCCACACCGGTGCTGCCCCACGAGCAGCCCACGCCGGCGCTGTCGCACAATCAGCCCACTTCGGAGCTGACCCAGCAGCCAGCGCAGGTGCTGCCCCGTCAGCCCACACCGGTGCTGCCCCACGAGCAGCCCACGCCGGCGCTGTCGCACAAGCAGCCCACTTCGGAGCTGACCCAGCAGCCAGCGCAGGTGCTGCCCCGTCAGCCCACACCGGTGCTGCCCCACGAGCAGCCCACACCGGTGCTGCCGCACGAGATGCCTACGCCGGAGCTGCTGCCGGAGCTACAGCAGCCCACTTCGGAGCTGACCCAGCAGCCAGCGCAGGTGCTGCCCCGTCAGTCCACACCGGTGCTGCCCCACGAGCAGCCCACGCCGGCGCTGTCGCACAAGCAGCCCACTCCGGAGCTGTCTCAGCAGCCAGCGCAGGTGCTGCCCCGTCAGCCCACGCCGGTGCTGCCCCACGAGCAGCCCACACCGGTGCTGCCGCACGAGATGCCTACGCCGGAGCTGCTGCCGGAGCTACAGCAGCCCACTTCGGAGCTGACCCAGCAGCCAGCGCAGGTGCTGCCCCGTCAGTCCACACCGGTGCTGCCCCACGAGCAGCCCACGCCGGCGCTGTCGCACAAGCAGCCCACTCCGGAGCTGTCTCAGCAGTCTTGCGCAGCATCCATCGGCTGTCCGCCTGATGATCCAACAGCATCACGTATTTCTGCTCCGGATATTGCGGCGCCACCCAGAGGGGTGCTACTGTCCGCAACTTCATCCGAGTTGTCGGCTATGGAAGACGATGCTTTCCTAGGTTACATAAAACCTCTAACCGGTTATACGGCGACGCGGGGTTTCGGGGTTATAACCTGGGTTATAAAAAAATAACCTGCAGCGACGAAAAACCAGGTTTTTTTCTTGTCGAAAAACCGGGTTTTTATTAGTTGGAAAAACCGTTTTATTTCTTGGAAAACCAGGTTATTTTCGTGAAAAAAACCCCGGTTATTTCTAAAATTGTAAAATATGGGACTAGTCCTAGTCGGACTCTCATCCTACGGCTTACAGTACACTGCTACACTCCGTTTGTACAATCGTACACAGCATGAAAGCACGGTCTCCACTCGACTGCACGGTTTGTGCTTCTACAAGGATTTTCCCTAACATCGAGACCATCTTAGGCGGCCAGCGATCACAATCATCTTGCTATCATGGCTTGGCACAGGGCCCTCATTGGGCTTCGCGGCCATCTACAGCCCAAATTCGATTTGATTACGAAATTCCCGTTAGCTAGGGCTCTACCTATTGCGACACCGACAGCGACGGTATGCCTGCATACCGTGAAAGTCTGTGATAACTGGTTCCTGATGATAAATTTGTATATTGTAATATCTGCATGCTATCCCGACTTCCCGAGCGTGTGTCCTAGCTTATTATCAAGTTATTATCTCCTATTGACATGTTGAATATCAATGTTCAGTTGTTCACTTGTTCGTTCAGTATAGCCAATAGCCCAACGAATACCCAATTATGGCATACACACTTAACGTAGTCATATTATTTTAGTTATAATAACCGGGTTATTTGAAAAAAATAACCGGGAGGTTATAACAGGTTATAAGTTGCCCGCGGGTTTATGGGTTATAACCCCGGGTTATTTTAAAATAACCGGGGTTTTATGTAACCTAGATGCTTTCTGGGCTGCAGTGGATGCGATTCTTGAGGAATCGCCGGACTCACAGGAGGAGGATGACGATGATGTGTTCTGGGATTGTGCCCGGAGGCACAGCGTGAGCCGATATGCCTATGCGTCCGTATGTGTGTCATCGGGGGTAATCTGGGATTGGCACGATGACAGTGAAATTGGGCTTGAAATCACGATGAGAATGAATACCAGATGTCCGGGGTATGACACTATGACACTATGACAGTATGACACTATAGTAGTATGACAGTACTGTGGGGGGTGTCATCGTGGAACTCAGTCAGACCCTCGAAGAATGGTCAGATTCGCATCGGGGTTGAAAAGACAATGAAATCGAATATCAGATATTAAGGTTATGACAGTATGACAGTATGACGCTATGACAGTATGACAGTATGACAGTACAGTAGTATGACAGTACTGTGGGGCAGTCATCGTGTCAGCCTGTCGGCATAACATCTGAATCGAGAATGATGAATCGGAATTAGAAATGAGATCGGATCGGGAACTGAACGTTGAGCCGAAGTGTGACATCGGCTCTCGAGTGGTTGACCCTGCAACCTGAGTGACGAGTGAATAAGTAGAGCACTTGAGAAGTGTTTAGCCTTCAGAACTCGGAACCGAATTATCGTTTGTACCTCAATCTGGCCCTGATCCAGTATATTATAAAATCCGAATTGTGTACCTTTGCACGTTCAATCAAAAACATATTTCCGAGCATCTGTCGTCGTGCCCCTGGCACATTTGGTATCTTGCGTTACTTTGAACGCCTCCGTTGCGTTCAACCACGGACCTGTTGTAACTTACGGGATACTGCAGGGGAGAGGCTGTACTTTTGGCTACCTTTGCGCAATTTCTACGTCAAAAAAACCATTTTTTTTTGTAGAAGGACTCCTGTAAATACCTCCAAAAGTCACTAAAAAGCAGTATCCGGCTCCCTTAACACTGGGGGCTCAAAACGGCTTTTCGACCCAAGCATGCCTGACAAGATCTTAAAACCAAACTTCGTCTGAGGCCAGTTCCGACCGATTTCGAGCAGTAAGGTTGGATACTAGGGTCTATCATGGCCTCGTTCCAGGCATGCAACTAGTTACAGACCCCTAAAAGCAGCAAAAACAGCCAAAAACAGCCAAAAACAGCAGTTTTAGCCAGTTTTCAGCCTACCCCAAAACCTTCCACAGTAGCCCCCACCACCGAAAAACCCCTCCTTAGACCCCATAGAACAGCCTAGAAACCCCTGATACCGCCCTCACGGCCACCAGCAGTTGGGAAAGCCACTCAAAACAGCGCTTTTAGTGGTTTCTGGACAGTTCCTGGACAGTTTCTGGACACCTCTGGTTTACTCTCTGGCTGGAATATTTCTGGAGTGTACGAAGTCCGGTTACCTTCTGGGACCTTGCTGAGCTTTCTGGTTGCAGTTTCTTGACCTCTGCCTGCATACTTAGGCACTTGAAATCTGTGTCGCGGAGCCCTGGCGAAATTTTGAGTACGCCAGTGTATGGCAGTTTCCCCACAAAAGCACAGAAGAGAGTGGTGGAAACAGGGACCCCTCAAGTGGTTATTTCAACCAGACCCCACCTTCCCACCAGCAGGAGCCTTCGATAACTCCCCAGAGGGCCCCCTCCCACCTTCACCCTCCTCTTCAGACGACGAGGTGGAAGACAACTGAGCGCCTGGACAGCATACACCCTGGCTATCCCACCAGCGCGCCACTACCGTGAGTGGTACTACCAGGGGTTCACGGTTTTTGTCTTCAACTACCCGGACCCTTACCACCCAGCAATACCGGTGCTTCCTGGTGAAACCTTGGCCGACGCTCCACCGTCTCCAGAAGTCAGCCCTACACCTTCTCCTCCTCCTTCCCCCCTTCACGAAAGCGACACTGAATAAACAAAAGGCGAGCACTTCCTACCTTCTGCTCACCTGTGGCTTTTGCCACACCCAGTGTGCGATCTGATCAGCTCAGCAGCCAGTATGTCGCAACATATATCAGAGTCCTTTCCCAGCATGGGGGTCAGTGCAGAGCCGTCACGCCCCCCATTGTTCTCGCCCCTCACCTTCCCATCGCCCGCCGCTTACGCTTCCGCTCACCCCATTCCACATCCAGGCACCACCATGCCCTACACAGCGGTGCCCCGCCCTTATACTATGCCGGATGGCACCCCCGCACAGGCTGTATGGAACGGCGTCAATTGGGTATTGCCCCAATCAGCGCCCCTCGCTGGGGGAGTATCACCAGTGCCGTTCACACTGGGAACCCATCACCCCGTGGGCGCATATCCCACACCGTTCCAACAACAGCTACAGCAGCAGCAGCAGTGGCTCGCGTACCAGCAGCAGCAACAGCAGTGGCTTCAGCAGCAGCCACTGGAACCGATGCAGCAGCAGTTACAGCAGCAGCAGTTACAACAGCAGCAGTTACAACAACAGCAGCAGCAGCAGCAGCAGCAACAGCAGCCGCAGCCGCCACTACAGCCGCAGCATCGACCACAGCAGCCCCATCAGCTGGCACCAGCCACCTCCGCGCTTCATGACTCAGGCGCGGATCTCTCATCGCTGCAGCACTTCATCAGCATCGGCGCCGCGGCCCTGCCGGACCCTCTGCAGGTACCCCTTGACAGCGGGGTTCAGCAGAACGTCTTGGGCGGTACCCAGCTCTTGGTGCGTCACCTTCCCGCGGTGGCGACAACCTCAGAGACTCGCCGGCGTCGGCGTTCCCGAAGGGCATCTTCGGGCCCTGCGACACATGGCAAGCATCTTCCAGGCCCAAGCCACGCACCTGATCACTCTGACCCCGACTCCGGTACGGACATCAGCCGCACCAGCACGGGGACCAGAGGCAGCCGAAGCACGCAGGCACGGGCTGAGCGCAGGCGGAGGGCCGCCCACAGGTCCGGCTCCGACTCGGACGCGAGCAGCCGAAGTGAACACATTCGCAGAGAAGTCCTGGCGGCAGTACAGGCCCTGGACATCTCCGCGGTGCTCTCGAGAGGACTCGCGCTGCCTGGTGCGACGGCATCGGCAGGAGCCTCCCCACCAGGCGACCCTCAGGGCAGCGCACAGGGCCTGACGGCGGACCATCTACACGAGGCAGACGCCGCCGCCAGCGTAACCCCTCCAGTGCCTCAGACCGCCGCTGAGACCGCTCCCGCCGAACCTCCCACTCAGGGCCGGCCAAATCCCCATAACATGATGGTGGCCCGCCGGCGGCAGTCGATGGAGACGGTGGTGCACGGCGGTGGCAATCCCGACTCAGAGCCCAGAGACTCCAGTTCAAGCGACTCGCCACCAGGCCCCCCTAGTGATCCACCTCAGGATCCCCCTGACGATCCCGCACCAGAGCCCTCCTACCCTCAGTACCCAGAGGTCAGAGCCCTCTTCGTCACCCACGATGGTGGGTCATTGTGGGTGCACCAGTCAGCTGGGGTGCGAGGCGCGGCAACCGTCTCCCTACCATGGGACGAACGCCGCCGGGCTGGGGTGCAGGGCGACGCCATCTTGTTCAGGATCATGCACCTGCTGGGAGCGCCGCTGACTGCATATGCGCGCATGGGGGGCCGGCTACACCATGCACCCCTACCCCTTACCAACCCTCGTGTGGAGACCTGGGTCCTCATGGTCGACCGCGAGGTCATGGATATGGCAATGGGGGACCCAGCCGCGGCCAATGTGCGGTCTACCAGCATGGGGCAGCCAGTATGGGAGTGGATCCCTGCTACTGCGCGGGAGTCGGAGATGCAGAACTTCGATCAGGACGGGCTCGCCGCGTGGTCGGAGGTCAGCAACTCCGATTGGTACCGGAGCATGAGCGTGGTGGCCGCACAACCATCCACACCCCTGCCCTTCCATACACCTCTCCCACTCCCCGCACCACCATCAGCCCCTACATTACCGCCCACTCCGACCGCAGTCCCCACAAATCCCGCGCCTGCGCCTCCGCCCGCGCATGCCCCGGGACCACCACCTCCTGCCCGTTTCCCCCATTCCGCCGCCGCAAACCCCGTTCACTCTGCCGCTGCCGCGAACCCCGTTCACTCTGCCGCCGCTGCGAACCCCGTGCTCTCTCCCAGCGCCACCCCCTTTGTTCCAGGCATCGTCCGTCTGCCGCAGGGCACTAACCTGCGAGCATCTCCAGACGAGGTCCGCCTGGAGCACAAGACCAAAGAGATGGTGCTAAAGCTGGTCAAGAGCGTCACCAGGTTCCCCCGCTCCGCGTCCGACACAAAATCGGCCGACAAGGAGGGCCTCCTGACGCAGTTGGAGCACTACTCCCACATGGTGCGGAAGGTATTCCAGGAGGCCATCGTGATCGAAGCACTGACCACTCCCAGTTGTACGCCATCAGTATCAGAGTACCAGGCGAGTGTGTCAAGCCTTCTTTGGAGCTTCAAGGAGTACACTCTTCAAGACCAGCAGAGAAAGTTCTTGGAGCGCGCGGCGGGGACCTTTGGGTCCGAGCAAGCTTGGCACCAACGCTACGGGGAGCTGGACGTGTTCTTCAGCGATCTGGCGGTGTGCTCTCTGACGCAGGCCTACCTGGAGAACGCACACGGCGAGGCCATTGCCCTGAAGCAGGCGGTGAACGAGACCGCGGCGGAGTATTTCTCGCGACTGGAGACCCGCATGGCCTCCGTCAACTTCCTGGCCGGCAGAGTCCCCAATTGCGTGGAGATGACCAACCTGTCGATGCTCTCTACGTACCGCCGGGGGCTGAAATATGCACCCAAGGTGATGCGGCGCCTGAGAGCCATCCACTTGGATGTCTCCAAACCAGAAGAGTGGGAGAGGAAGGCCGTCGCTGACGACATCCCAGGCACCCACAACGCCTTGTTGAAGATTCGGGAAGTTGCTGAGGAGGTGGAGAGTGACATTGACACGGAGGCGGCTCAGAGGCGCTCTCAAGACCGTCCTCCCCGTGCTGTTTCCTTCGCTAACCCACCACCTCGCACCCCCTTCTACAGGCGTACCCCCTCTTCGAGCCGCCCAGCTCTTGCCATGCTGGAGAACGGGCCTGCCACCACCGTCGCCGCGGCAGTGACTCCTTTGCCACCACCACCTGGCCTCTCCCGCCCTGATGCTCCGAAAGTCCGCCGGTGCTTCGCCTGCGGCTCTGCGGAGCACATCGTCCGTAACTGTACGGACGAGGCTAAGCTCAAGGAGTGGAGGGCCAATGCACCCGCTCGACTGGCGAACTCCCCTGGGTTTGTAGCCGCCGTCGTTTGGGCCATCGAGCAGCAGGAGGACATCTCCTCGGTGGATGGCGTCCCAGAGGAGTTCTCCGAGGAGGTCTTGGCTCTTGCTACTTGTGAGGACGAGCAGAGCTACCAGACCCTGGCGGCCCTTGCGGGCATCGAGCTTGTGGAGGGTGACGGCCTTCCCCCGGTGGAGAGCGATGAATGACTGGCCGGTGGCCAGCCCCAGACCCTGCCCTTCGAGGAAGTGAGGTCTTGCCCTGATGATCGGACCCTCTCCGCCCTGGAGAAGCGGTCAGAACCAGTGGAACCCCGACGCGCCCGAGGACGCAGAGACCCTTGGGGCCAACGCCCCCATCCCAAGAGCGTGGCCTTCACCTCTGGGACCCGCTTGCGACGCACCTACCGCTCAGCTAGTGCCCCATCGCCGCCGAGGGATGACTTGTCCAGCCACCCTCTTGCAGGAAGCACCCCCTTCGATGAGCCGTCACTACCTCTTGATGACGGCCCTGCTTATACACAAGCAAGGATCGAGGGTCGGAGGGGACGGCGAGCCCCCCGACACAGACCCCCCACTATGGGCAACAACCGCGGAGAGCCCCGCGATCTTCGCCCCCGACCGCGTGTTGTCCTACCGCTGCCCATCTATCAGTCCAACCTCGCAGACCCACGGAAAAGGCTAACTGCGTGGCACTGGAAGAGAGATCTGTACTCCCTCCCCCTCGAAGTCGCCATGCAGAAGGTCCGCAGAGCTCTGCGCAAGTCCCCAGAGGCTGCCAAGGACCTGGTGGATAAAATGTCGGAGCGCGTCCGCAGCCGCGTACACTCTGGGAGTCGATCGCCAAAGGAGCGCGTGAACCGCGCCAATCAGCTGGCAGAGAGGATACGCATTGCCCGCGAACCTCAAGATCGCAAGGAGGGCCACCAGCGCATAGCATTGTGGCATCTCCTCTCACACGACGGTCGCCAGCAAGTCCCCGAACCCTCTAACGCCAGCTCCCACGACCTCTACGCGGCTTGGAGAGAGCTGTCGCCCGCCGAGCAGCAAAAGGCAATCGCCACTTTGAGTCCAGACTCTTCCCCAGGTAGCAGGCTGTGGGAAAAGGAGGGCGCACGAAGAGCAGCAGCGAGATCTTCGACATCCCTCTGCACCCTGGACACTGAAGTGGGCACGATACCTGGGACAGCGGGAGATGTGGGTCTACCTGGCGCCTGGTGCAGTCTGCACGCAGTACACCAGTCCCTACAAAATAAGGATTATTCCAAGGGCTTGGACCGTCGGCTTGGAACCCCATAGGACCCGGTAGGACAGGTATGTGTTTGAGAGGCGTTGGCGTTAACACTGGGAATTCCAAGGGCTTGGACAGCAAATGTCCCGGTCCAAGCCCCGTCCAAGCCGCGGTCCAAGGGCTTGGACCGGGACATTTGCTATCCAAGCCCTTGGAACCCCCTTGGAATTTACATAAAATTCCAATCGGTTTCCAAGCCGTTGGACCGTCGGTTTGGAATACCGTAGGACCCGTCTGGACCGTCGGCTTGGAACCCCGTAGGACCTGTTATGA
>LGRX02009470.1:0-33017 GCA_001247695.2 Cymbomonas tetramitiformis | reverse complement strand
GTCGCCATTCAGGAATGCCTCGTGGACACGTGGGCACCTAAAGTGACCCAAGGTTGCCAGTGGGCCATGGCGTTCTGATCCTATGCCCCGAGCGTACTTGCGGGAGTGTTGCTGAGTCAATACCCAATGAGCAATGCTATATCATTCCCATCATCCATAGCACTTGCTATGGCAGGATGGCCCGTCACCGACTGCTTTGGCAGGATGACCCGTCACGGGGTGCTTTGCCAGGTGGACTATACGAATTGGCTTGTGGCCGCGGCGGCCGGATACGGCTTCAGTGTGGGGGTCCGAATCATCTCTGTGGAGGCTGTCGGAGGCGAGCTGACGGTAACATCGATGGTGTTCTTCCCCGTGGATCAGCGCAGCGCCGCGTCCACGTTCTCGGACGCGCTCCTCACGAGCGGTACTTCGGGTATCCCTTCCACATGGTGAGCGTGCCCGGGCTGCTGAAGTCAGCCACTCCCCGGCGCCCGCCCTGGCGCCCGCCCGGGCGCCCGCTTTCTATTTCAGCTCCGCCACTCCCGTGACGGCATAGCACACTGTCTGGTGCCTGTGGTTGTCCGTGGTCCCACAAAATGGAGGCAGGGGTGAGGAGAGGGGTGACTCTTAGCACGGGCGATTGTGTGAGCTCTGAGCCTCTTTGCTCTCTAAAGGGGCGGCTAACAAGGACTGGGGATGCCACGTGGCTGCAGGAGCATCTCCGCGAACTGCACTGCATCCAGCCTGGAGGTTGTATATGCCATTGCGCATGGCGAGGTCGCCTCACCGCCACCGCCCCCACCCTAATCCCCTGTCCGCCTCCCTCCCCTCCGCTCACCCTCAATACTTCATCCATCACCCTCCACTGTGGAGTTTGTGTGCCCGTTTGCATGCACCGACTCCAACGTCACGGGCAACACCTCCCGGGCTCCGTGCCCGTGCACAGCGGCCGTCTGCGGCTGCACCGACTGCGCCTCCCTCTTTTTTGCCGAGGTGCTCACCCCGCTGCCTCCCTCATAAGGCATTAGGGTTTTGGCTGTGCCTGGCGACTTGGAATGATGTCGGCTCACAACTGACGACCTTGACCGTTTCGACATTTAGGGAGGAACATGACATTGTGGTGACGTGGCGAGGTGGATCACGAGATCTGCAGACCGTGAGCATCCATGTCGGGGATGATATGGATTTCTTGACGCATTTTGCCTGCCTATATGTACTCTGTATGTTTTCAGCTTTCCGATCCGCGTTCAGAGAGCCATCAACGAGATTGCATCCCCGTGGCCCCATGGAACATCATCGCGGTTGCCATCTACTGATCTTGTACACTTCTTGGCTTGGTGAAGATTCATAGCGCCCTCGATGTCGTCAGGCTGTGCCAGCGCACAGTTCAGAGTCTTTGGAACCGAGCTTAGAAGGGGATAACAAGGAAGAACAGGGGAAGGACGTGGACAGCAAGGGTGAGCAGGGACAGGAGGGGTAGTCATTGTTTGAAGCTGCACATCCTTCAAGAGAGAAGCAGTGCAATTTGAATATCAAATTTAGAGCGCTTAGAAATGGAAGATGAGTTCACAGTACATCAGCGTGAGCCACTCGATGTGCGGGCTTCCTGATGGGCAATGCCGGCAACGGCCTTCAGCAGACACATATTGCCAGGACATTCCTCCGGGGAGGCGGATCTTGATTGGCTTATTTGTGTGGGATATTGCCATGTGATTTATACGCCGATTTATATCAATTGAATACGAAGTAGAAATACTTCATTCTGTGTGCAGTGGTTCTCGGGCCTCTACCATGCATTTATTCCCTGGTATTGCAGGGAGCCACGTCAGCCATCTGACGGCGGTTTAAGTGGCGAGGTTGGGCGCGTGCACACCACCAGGTACCTCCGCTCTGCCACGACGGCATCGAGGCCTATTGTGCAGATCCCGCCTGGCCGGCAGACCCGGGCTGTGCCACGTTCGACAACCGGACACACGTCAGCTCACACTTCAGCGCCTCCGTCGGGGGAACCATCACTGACGGCACCCCAACCCTGAACGGCTGCCCCGTGGTTTTGACGGTGCCAGCTGGAGTGCTGGACTCCCCTGGAGCAACGCTGTCCATCAGTGCTCTTCGTGACGAGGAGATGACGGCCTCCCCTGAGCCAGCCCTCTACGGCTCCCGGCTTAGCCACCTTCTTGGTACCCTTCCACTGCCCCATGAAGCACCCCTTCCCTCATTGTGCGTGTGTAGGGATGCTCGTGGAAAGCACGCATCTTCTTGCGCTCGCAGCACACATGTGCCTCATGCACAACCCTGCGTTGGCACCACCTCCACGCGCCATCGATCATCCACCTGAAATTCATATATTGACACCACCTCCACGCGCCATCGATCATCATCCACCTGGAAATTGCGCTTATTGACACCACCTCCACGCCACTCGATCATCCGCCTGAGCTCCATATTGGCACCACCTCCACGCGCCATCGATCATCCGCCTGAAATTCATATTGGCACCACCTCCACGCGCCATCAAGTCATCCACCTGAAATTCATATTGACACCACCTCCACGCGCCCATCGATCCGCCTGAAAGCATATTGGCACCACCTCCACGCGCCATCAATCATCCCGCCTGAAATCTCATATATTGACACCACCTCCACGCGCCCCATCGATCATCCGCCTGAAATTCATATTGGCACCACCTCCATGCGCCATCGATCATCCGCCCTGAAATTCACATATTGGCACCACCTCCATGCGCCATCGATCATCCACCTGAAATTCATATATTGACACCACCTTCACGTGCCATCGATCATCCACCTGAAATTCATATATTGACACCACCTCCACGTGCCATCGATCATCCGCCTGAAATTCATATATTGGTAAATTCACCTCCACCACATCGATCATCCACTGGAATTCATATATTGACACCACCTCCACGCTCTGATCATCCACCTGAAATTCATATATTGACACCACCTCCACGCGCCATCGATCATCCGCCTGAAATCTGCGGCGTTATATTGGCACCACCTCCATGCGCCATCGATCATCCACCTGAAATCCCGCCATGGGCTGGCACCACCTCCACGCCGCCATCGGTCATCCGCCTGAAATTCATATATTGACACCACCTCCACGCGCCATCGATCATCCGCCTGAATTTCATATATTGGCATCCCGTCCCACTTGCTCATTATTTCTCGGACAACCGTTTGGCTTCACAGAACAGAAACAACTTCCCAGTAGTTCCAGAGTACCCAAACAACTGCACGAGAAGGAAACTGAGGGCTGATGTTCGGCTGTGTGCATCGCTAACCACTTATTTTCTGCCTTTGCCCGATGAGTAATACCTGTGAGCAATTTTCTGCCTTGGCCCGATGAGTAATGCCTGTGAGCATTTTTCTGCCTTGGCCCGATGAGTAATAATTCGGCGCATTTTTCTGCCTTGGCCCGATGAGTAATACCTGTGAGCATTTCTTTTCTGCCTTGGCCCGATGAGTATTGCCTGTGAGCATTTTTCTGCCTTGGCCCGATGAGTAATGCCTGCAGCATTTTTCTGCTCTTGGCCCGAAGGAGTAATGCCTGTGAGCATTTTTCTGCCTTGCCCGATGTGAGTAATACCCGTGCGCATTTTTTCTGCCTTTGGCCCGATGAGGCCTGTGCGCATTTTTCTGCCTTGGCCCGTGAGTAATGCCTGTGAGCATTTTTCTGCCTTGGCCCGATGAGTAATGCTCAGAGCATTTTTCTGCCTTGGCTCCGATGAGTAATACCTGCAGAGCATTTTTTCTGCCTGGTCTGACAGAGTAATACCGTGCGCATTTTTCTGCTCTTGGCCCGATGAGTAATACCCGTGCGCATTTTTCTGCCTTGGCCCGATGAGTAATGCCCGTGCGCATTTTTCTGCCTTGGCCCGATGAGTAATGCCCGTGCGCATTTTTCTGCCTTGGCCCGATGAGTAATGCCCGTGAGCATTTTTCGTCGCACGACAAACACCGCCAGGGTCTCCAGGCCCTGATGGCGGCCGAACAAAATATGCATACCGATACCTCCAGCTTGTACCAGGTTCTCGGGTGGAACCTGAATGTCTGGACAACCTGGTAGTTGTCGATGGCAGCGAAGAGTTACGGTTGCGTGCTCCCTGCAGCCACAGTGCCCCGCTTAAGCAGCGGAGCCATGTAGAGCAGCACCGACTCCTCGGCAACGTGTAGTCACTGTGAAACTCCTCACAGAAGTGCATGAAACCTATAGTATTGCTGTTGGGCGGTAGTTCCCATGTGTGGACGTGGCCAGTGCCCACTGCACGGAATCGATTACCAGCTCCGTATCCTCATGCTCCCACAGCTGTGACCGCACCCTGTCCGCAAGAGCACTGTCCTAATCGACCATCGCCCTTTGCAGGGTGCGGAAGGACACGGAAGGTCTCCTCGTTTACCTGCAAACCCTCTTCGTCACCGTCATCGTATGTCACATGGCACCGGTTCCTGTCGGCAGATATCACCGTCCCCGGGTACCACCGATCGTCGTCTTGACGTCGACGCACAGGTCTGGTCGCAATTCTAAGGGTTGACCAAGCAGGCACTCCAGGTCTGGTAGGTGTTTTTAGGGGTGTCCAGGCGTGCCTAAGGTGTTGAGGACCCCAGCAAGCTTGTGGCAGAGAGAGATGATCTTGGGGGAGAGGGGAGGGTGGCGAGGGGGATATAGCGCTCAAACCACATGGCATCAACTTCGCAGCTCCAGTGACAGTGGAGATTCCATACTGGACCAACGCTTCCTCCGGCGCTGTGCACCTTCTGAGGTACCCCCTTTCCCCCAAACCATGAGAGCAACGAGAGGGAGAGAGGGTGGGAGGAGAGAGGGGTATTTGCGCTGCGCATTTCCTTGTGGTGTGCAGTTACCGGCACACGCGTTGCACGTTGACCGTTCAAATGTGACACTGCTTCGGTGCATGACGTGCAGCCAGGTAGTATCTGGCGTACAAACGGCACGGATTGAGGTGGATTGGGGACAGAACAAGCTCCTCTCTTAACGCCTCCCTGTCCAACGTCAACTTCACAACCCGGACGTGCGATTCCCCCAATGTTGCCTACCTCATGACCGCTGTCACCTCATTCAGCGTCCTCATGATCCACAGCCTTCACGCTTCACCCCCACCCCCACCAAGCCTACCACCGCCGCCCCTGCTCCCCGCTTCCTTCTCCTCCTGTCAATCCTTGGCTGACATCCCGCCTCTTCCCCTACCCCCTTCACCCCCACCACCACCAAGCCCATCACCACCTCCGTGCCCTCTGCCTCCTCACCATCGCCCTCCTCAGCCCTACCCCCGAGTCATTGGCCATCCCTCCACCTTGCCCGCCCTCACCTCCTTCCCCCCCGCCCACACCATCCCCACCGCCTCCCTTTGCGCCACTCCCCTCCGTCCCCTCCATTTGCCCCCCGGCCCCACCGTTGCCGCCGCAGCCCCCCCTTCCTCCCCTTGGGGCCACGATCGCGTACACAGTGGTCTCCGAGGTGCTGGCACTCTTCCGTATTCACAAGGGCGCACGTACCCTCTCGCCATATTACATGTCGTGCACACTACTAGGACGGCTCCGCATTGCCGCGCCGCCTACTCGCATCTCTGTAGCCATTTCTCCATGTTCCCTCAACCCACAAGCCGATCTGGGACCCACACATCCGCCCTGGCAGGGGCAAGGGGCACGCTTTTGATTTCTGAACCTGCACTGACGGGGGCCCTCTGCTGCACTCCCGTGCGGATGAATCTTATTTTCACCGATTTTTGGAGAGGGGTGCTGGAGCCTGGTGCCACGAGCTTCCTCTGTTCGCACATGCTCTGGGTGCGCTGCCGCGCGCGTCTTGTGACCTGGATGTTGGGGACCTGTCCATCGGATTGGTGAGAGATGGATCTGAGCCTCTCGCATACTACTCCTGTCCATCGGATCGGTGAGAGATGGATCTGAGCCTCTCGCATACTACTCCTGTCCATCGGATCGGTGAGAGATGGATCTGAGCCTCTCGCATACTCCTGTGTAGCTTTCACCACACGGCGAGGTCAGCTGAGACAAGCTCCTTCTTGGACGAGCACATTTTTTTACAACAAATCCTGAGCTTCTTTTCACAACAAATCCTGACCCGCCTTCTCTTTCAGCTGGAAAGGGAAGGATGCGTCGTTTGATGTCAGGCTCTTTCTATTTCTGCTAATTTCTGGTCCGTGGGTCCGGGCACCGACCTCCCCACCCTCCCTCCTCGGCTGAGGCTGGGCGGCCTGGTGGATTTGTTGCCAGGTGGCTTTCTCGGATCTGGACATGAATCAGTTCGAAGACGGTGCATTCTCCGAGGCGTTTCATTCACAGTTCGAGGCTCAGGTGCGGTCCTTCTGTTCCCCTCGTAAGCTAGCATGCCTGTGTGCAGGATCCTCTCCACTCTCAATCAATGAGTACTCCCTTCTAGGGAATGTGCTGGGATGATGTGCTGACACCTTTTTAGTATATTTGCCGCTCCCCCTCCGCCTCTCCGTGAAGCGCACCCTCTCTCTGCAAATCTTTCCGCAGAGATCCCAGGGGGCAGCTTTTGAATTTCGAAACTGCTTTGCAGATCCGTCTTCTCTCTACATCACGCCTCTTTGGAAGGCCGGCATTAGAACCTGTTGGCGCGGGCCGCCTCAATGCAAACATTCTGCGAGTGTGTTGTGTAAAGGGTTGCACGGACCCCTCGCGGCGCTTTTTCGGTGAAAGAGTGGATCTTAGCCCTCCTTCATTTCATTTATATTCTTGATGTGCAACGTCGGTCCGCTCCTGTTCTCGTGCTGGTGCATTCATTCTTCAAACTGAATAATGCCAAAAGGCCATTCAGGAGCCCATTTCCCCATACCACCCTCTCCCTCCCCCAAAGCTGAGCAGCGCTCATCCGGATGTGTAGCACCACTGTGCAGAGTGTGAGGGCGGATTGGCAGGAATCCACGTCTGATTTGCGCGTGCCCCTCCCTCCCCCCTGGCAGATTGCAGCAGCCGCCGGAGTGGATACCGAGGCGGTGATCGTGACCGGCATCGTGGCGGCGAGTATCGTGATCACGTCGGAGGTAATCTTCCCCTCCGGGCTCGAGGTGGCGGCGGTGGCGCACTTTGAGAAAGCACTCATGGATGACCCAGGGGGCATCTTCACCGACCCGGATTTCATGGCCTACGGGGAGGTCTCCACGGAGCAGGTGCGCCTTGCTGCATGTGGCCAAGTGGATCACCCTGGGGGGGGGCATCCCCCTACCCCATCCCCTTTTCCCTCCTTCCTGCGCATGGTTGGTAAAGACGGTCTTAATATCGATTTCAAGGACGGACATGATACGCATCAACTGCGTTTTCGCAGTTTTGAGCATCGTGATTAGCACAGCTGCGGGATCTTGAACTGCAGAGTGGTACCCTCTTCGTGACGGGATCTTGCCTAAAGCAGCCTAGAATTTATTACCTCGCAGGCTAGAACGATGCTGCTGAGGTGAAGTCGATGACAGAGACCTTTTGAGTGAAGGATGGCCAGAGGAAACAATATGGCAAAAACACGAAATCGTTCAGTTGGAGCTTGCGGAACATTCGCAGTTTCTGCACCTAGATCGAGCAGCAGTGGCCCAGGGTGTCCTGGTCCGTCAGATCGAGATGCTGCAGATTGAGATCCCTGCAGTTCTCCCTCAGTTATTCCGTGGACCGTTGGATCGAGATGTGACAAATTTTGGACCCTGTGCCCCGGGTCCAGAAAAGAAATATAAGCCTCTTGGGTGTAAGAATCAAAGTAGCCAGATCGAGAACCTTGTTGCTGCGTGCTTAGAGGATCCGTCAGACGGAAATCGTCGGCTCTGCTCTTTTGCATTCCCGCCTCACTCATCCCAGGAGACTCGAGCATGCGTGTTGAAGCTATCAATCCGCCCTAGAAGCTGTGTGTCAGTCTGGAAAACAAAAGAGATTTTCTCTCACACACCTAGAAAAGCATTTCAGAACATGTGAGGAGAAAGCTATTTTAGATGAAATGTCAGCATTGCGCCTTTTGGCAGATCGATTGTGTATGCAATAGAAATAATATGGATTTGCGAAGGACTGCTGCACATCATTCTTTGTTGCAGGATGCTGTTGTAGACAAGATCCTGTCCGCGGGTGGATGCCTCCCCGCAAATTGTGATCCCGCGGATGTGCAGTGTTGACCACAATGGGATGTCCTCACCGACCCGTGTGTTATGTTCAAAACAGCGAACTTGCAATTGCGCACAGCCGTGAACATCCACGGAGTTGATCTTGCCAGAGACTTTTGGTGTTGCTCATTCGCCTCACTCCATATGCCTCCCCTTCCACCTCCGTCGCTTCATTGTGCAGGTGTCACTAACACAGAATTTGGTCCTGGTCAGCGACCTCGGCGCGGACACCGGCAGCGCCACGTGGGCAGTGGCAGACGTCACGCCTCCCGAAATCACGGTCTTCGGCGGAACCTCGCTGACCGTGCCACAAGTCCCTGACGCTTACGTCGAGCTGGGGGCCACCGGATTCGATCAGCAAGACGGCTGCCTGGTGGTCGAGATTGAAGGAGCCTCGGAGTTGGACACCCTGGTAGCGACCGGAGACGGGCCTGCGCACAAGGTGGTATATAGCGCAGTGGACGCCGCCGGTAACAGCCGTACCGTCACCAGGTGGGAGATGATAGCCAGGCCAAAGGTGGCAGAGGTTCCCAGGGTACGCTGGTGTAGTCTTGTGTGACGTGATATCACCGTCACTGTCAGATCAAACATCCGACCGTCCACATACACACACGATACGGTCCTCACATGTGCTTTCAATTTGATGTTCGAGCTGTTTCGACATTCGGGGTGTATGCAAGTAGCTGCCTCCGTCCTGCAACTGCTTCGACTGCATGGTGGCCGGCCGGATGATGGAACGATGGAAGGGCCATGGGACATGACTCAGCACACTAACACCCTCCCTGCTGCACAAACAGAGAAATACACCAACCCCATGAGGGGACTGTAGAGAGCAATACTCACATGATGTCCGGTTCCCTATCTGTTTCTTCTGTCCTTTTTAATAATTTCCGTTGCCTGGAACTCCATCCTCATTGGCTTCTTCTGGTTTCGAGTAATTCATCTGCAGGCTCACCATTCGTCGGCCTGTTGGCTAAGAGGATTCCGACGGCAGATGGCTGCACGCACTCGAGACACGAGGTGCCAATGTGTGGGCTTGTGGGGAGCGAGGGGGCAGGCTGGTGACGGTGGCATCCTCCTGCAAGCCGCCGTCGTTTCCCTGCCCGCAGCTGGAGGGTGTTGTGTGCGCCACGTGTTTGCCGGACGTCCCGTGCCTCTGCCTCAGCCCAATTACAATTGGCAGCGACAATACCGTTGACAGCGACGGTACCGTCGCGGCGCGCGCCCCGGGCGGCTTCGTGCCACACGTGGACACCCGCGACCCGAGCTTGTCGATGCGCGGTGACGGACAGCTCGGGCAAACCCCTGATGGCACCACCGTCATGTATGACTATCTCGAGGTGCGCATCCCTGCCCCACTCCAGCTCCCTCTAAACCCCAAAACATTGCCCATCCTCACGGGCAGACTTGAGGTTTAGATTCAGAAACTCAGATCGCTGTGCAGAAAGAGCTTCGAGGCGAGCAGGAAATCATGTCAGAGCCACAGAAAAGCTTGGTGGAGAAATGACCGCCTGACTCCTGCCAGGCCAGGTGGGACTGACGTCGGTCCGTGTCACTGCTTCTTCTTGAAGCATGTCGACTTGTGAGAGCTGCTGTGGGTCGGGAGGGGGGCAGGTTGGATGGCCGTACGAGGACGGGGGAGCCACCGCGTGGGACGCCACAGAAGGCAACGTCACCGCGCATGTGTCACGGTTTGGGGTGGCGGCTATCTCGTCCTCCACGGTACAAACGTCCACATGCATGAAGAGACAGGGGAGAAGGGAAGGGGTAGTGGGTGTGCCTTATCCTTGGCCCTTTTCCTTTGGCACAAGGTAGCCACAGAAGATCGGCTGCACTATGTACCCACACCGGGGAGCAAAGGATTCAGCATACATGTCAGGACACAAGTGGAAGTGTGTGTGTGTGGGGGGCATTCTGGCGGGCACTGCCTCTTGGAGAGCTTGATGGATTCGTCTGCCTTTGCTGCAAGGAGAGGCAGAGGGTGATGAAGTCCACCTTCTGTGTCTTCCCTTGATTTTTGTGGGGAGCACTCAGGTGCCTGCATGTTTTCATTTTTTGACATGGGGTGTCCATGCTGTGTGGTGTGACTGCATTCATGGCATGACCATGGACCAACGGGCCCCATCCATCGACCGTGAGCCACTGGGGGGCATGCCAGCAGGGTCCGCTCACTCCGTAACCCAGGGACCAACAAATATTGTTATGGTGATCGGTCACCCATTGTATCATCTTTCCATGCTGCTTTGCATCTGGGTTGGGGATATTTATGCGTTTGTGGTATCTTGTCACGGCCCCGCCCTGCTCTTGATTTGCTTCTCATATCCACTGGGATGATGGTGGGCTGGCTTTTGTCGGCCTATCTCATGCCGTTCAGTGTGTGTGGGAAGGGATGACGGCATCCCTGGAGGTTTCGTTTGTGGACGGGCCCTGGGCCGTATGGGAAGTGTGAAGAGTGTACCCCCACCTCACCTCCCTCCCTCGCCTTCCCCCCCATCCCTGGAAGGCTCTGGCCTGGGCTCCTCCCTCGCCCCCGCCACACTTTTCAAAGGGAAGGCTCTGGCCTGGGCTCCTCCCTCCTCCCCCTCCCCCGCCCCGTTCACGCCTTTCAAAGGGAAGGCCGCCCACCGTAGAGCGCCTCTGTACGCAGCTTGCATATTTCACGCTCATGAAGCAACGCTTGGGGCGCAGGTGACACCGGAGGATCAGCCCTGGGTGGTGACATACGGTGCAGCCGACTCTGCCGGGAACCTGGCAAAGGAGGTGGAGCGCCGTGTGGTGGTGGTGGACAGCTGCCCGGGGGAGCGGCTCTGCGGGGATGCAGTGACGTGCAGCGTTGCCGGCCTCTGCCGCCAGGAGCCTCCACAGCCTTCAGCGCGGGCGCAGCCTCCCTTGCTGACGCTAGTCGGCCCGGCGGAGGTGGGGCTCCCAGAAGGCTCCACGTACGCGCGCTGCGCCGATGAGTGTGCGACGTCCCTCGTTTGCGACCCGGTGCGCCCCCCACCCACACAGCTTCCCGAGGCCCTCCGCCGAAGGCATCACAGGAAGTGGCCTTATCCTCAGCCCCTCCCATCCGAGCACCTCCACCGAACGGCAAGACAAAAGAGCCAACGCTGGTAGCCTCATCTGAGACATGACCACTCCGACCGCCTGGTGCGAGTCACACTGTGATGGATTACAGCAAGGATTGAACGGGGGGTGGGAAGGGGAGGTAGAAGGGAGTGTAACGATGTGAAAAGGGTGGTAAAGGGGGGTGGAAGTGAGTGGAAAGGGGGTTTCAGCAGGGTTCGAGGGGAGTAGAAGGGAGGGTAGAATGCTACGGACTTCCCCACTCTAGGGATACAATTTCAGCTGTCAACTGTTGGAACTAGAGCTGCACAACGCAAACTGGTCCGTTTATTTTTAACAGCGGCAATTTTCTGAATCGGACAGTCCAGATTCCAGAGATCGAAATGCGATACATTCCTTCATCGCTCTCCAGGAATCTCTTCGGACCTTCCGATGCTCGCGATCTAAACATATTGAACGGCTCACCTTTACTTGGGCACCCCTATGCAACCTGGTGCCCCTAGCTACCAGCAAACCGGCGCAAGGCAGCCCCAAGCTATGACAGGCAAACCGGCGCAAGGCAGCCCCAAGCTATGACAGGCAAACCGGCGCAAGGCAGCCCCAAGCTATGACAGGCAAACCGGGCGCAAGGCAGCCCCAAGCTATGACAGGCAAACCGGCGCAAGGCAGCCCCAAGCTATGACAGGCAAAGTTCAGACCCGGTTCACCTCCACTCGACGTCCATGAGCTGGATGCAGCTACTTTCTCATATGCCCTTCCCTGGTATAGAACTTCTAGGGGTCAGCTGGTGCAGCGAGCGTGAACTCGGTGTGGCGTTGCTGTCAACGAGCCAACTAAGGCTCGAGATGCGCCGCAATGTAGCAAGCGGGTGTGGGGGTGTGTGCGGGAAGCGGGGCGGGCGCAGGGTAGAGGCTGCGGATCCGGTGGAGGGAGACCTGGGTGAGCTCGTGCTGGCATGCGGGAAATCGTGGAGGAAGTACGGGGTGAGCGCATGCGGGGTCGTTGCCGGGAGCCCTCCTGGGAGTTACTCCATCCACTTCACAGTCAC
This sequence comes from Cymbomonas tetramitiformis, assembly GCA_001247695.2. Lineage (NCBI taxonomy): Eukaryota > Viridiplantae > Chlorophyta > Pyramimonadophyceae > Pyramimonadales > Pyramimonadaceae > Cymbomonas > Cymbomonas tetramitiformis. The sequence continues at coordinate 20,754 of LGRX02009470.1, read as the reverse complement.
CAACAGCGCTGGCATGCAGGCGGCCGCAACGCGCGTGGTGATAGTGCAGCCGCAGTGTGACGCTAGGGAGGCGCTCTGCTACAACCAGGTACGTGCTCGCCGTGTAACTCTCCCCGAGTCATTTTGTCGTGAGCTCAGGTTTTTCTTGCCTTGCTCTCCTGTGGGTGCGGTGGCTGAGGTCTGCTGGGGCGCCTTTCCCTTGCTTCCTCCCTCGTTGCAGAGGACATGCAGCGTTCAAGGCATCTGTGTCTCTGACCTCGACTACGGCCTCGCGCGCTTCCTTACGTTTGCTGGCGACGCCGACGAGGGCACCGAGGGCACGGGGGAGGAGGACGTGGCAGGGGTCTCCGCCACCGCGCCGACAATGTCGCTCCGCAGCCTCGGCCAGGTTCAGGGCGGCCACGTCAGCGTTCCTCAGGGGGGGGCGTATGAGCTCTGCACTGCGCTGCAGCTGGCCGAGGCGGACGAGGCGGTGCTATGCGAGCCAGGTGTGGATGCAACGGACGCGGCTGGGCTGGACCTTTCTGACATGGTCGTGGTGTGCCCGCCGGCGGAGTGCTTTGCACGAGGCTGCCCCGGGCACGAGCTGCGGCGCAAGGGACTCTCGCACTGCGTCAACACTTCCAGCCAGGTGGGTATGGGCTGCTCCTGCGCTGCAGTGAGTCGTCACCCTTGACGAGGGGCCGAAGGTGGGGGGGGGTTGAGTCTGCATTGACTCCAGGAAAAGCTGCGGTCGCAAGTCGAAGCCCAGAGCTTTGCGCTGGTACATTCCAGTGCCAGGGATCTTGTGCCTATGGCAAGGCTCGTCGACGTCAGAGATGTCTAGGACTGCGTCGAGGAGTGCATCCCGCCGAGGACATTCGGTGCTACTTCGCTGATGCCGAAGCCAATCGCCTAATACTAGAGGGTCAGCATGGCTAAATGAAACAACTCTGAGCCATTTCATGCCGCGCCTAGGGGAAGGCAGGGGGAAGGGTGGAGGATATAAAATTTCTCCCATTCCTCCTCTGCAGACACGGAAGGGGGGCGGCTTGCTTTTGCCTGCACCAGCCACCGTTGGATACATTTGCTATCTCACGAGTCGTCCAGGCTTGGAAGACAGGCAGATATTTCCCTGTTGGGGTTTTGTGGGTTCTATGAAAGGGTATCTTGGTATTGGAAGGCAACCTTCTTCCAGCGGAGGGTCTCTCGGCAGCCTTCTTCAATGGGGCAATGGGGGGTATCAAGGCGGCCTTCTTTAAGGGGGCATCTCACGGCAGCCTTCTTCAAGGGGTGTATAAAAACAGCATTCTTCAAAGGGGGGGTCTCTCGGTGGCTTTCTTTATGGGGGCATCTCACGGCAGCTTTCTTCAAGGGGACGTCTCAGGGCGGCCTTTGTTAAGGTGGGGCTCAAGGCAGCCTCCACGGAGACGCACTGGGTTCGAGATAAATTGCCCGTTCACTTTCCGAAAGCAACTCCCTGTAAGCGCGCGCTGATATCACATCGATGGTTTATTGGCACACGCTTACGGGTAGTGCTTACGGGTAAGTAAATGGGTGCATGGGTGCAAAGGGGGCTCTCTCACGCCTGCCAAGATCTTGTTGAGCCGGCTAGCTCCAGTAGCAAGTGGATGCTCATCCGTCCACGGCGACCATCTAAGGGGACAGGACTGCCGCGGCATCGAACTTGCGATCCACAGGGGACAAAACAAAGGGGGAAGTGAGGAGTTGGGGGCGAGGAGCGCAGGTGGGCACGGTGTACGAGGTGGTGTTTTTTGTGCTGGACTCGAGCATGCCCGCCCTGAACGCCACCGCCGTGCGCACCGTCACTATCACATCTCCGTGCTCCGACGGGGAGCGGCTCTGCGGCGCCACGTGCAGTGCGGTGCCGTGTAACGTGCTCGCTGAACTTGAGGGGAATGAGGCTGATCTGGAGCCCCCCCCCGAGATATCGCTTCGGGGCCCGGAGGTGATACGCGTGCTGTACGGCGACACGGAGGAAGCGGCCCGACTGCGGCCATGTGCGGTCGGCGAGCAGCTGGGCGATGCCTCCTGTTATGCTGCGGCTTGGGATGCAATGGACGGAGACATCAGTAGCCGGTGGGTGGGAATGAGGGGGGGGCGAAGAGGGTAGACCTGTGGGAGGACACACGCCTTCATCTGATGACATGCAAGCCTTGAACAAAAGTGCTTGCTTTCGAAACTTTGTTATGAGAATCCTCATACGAAATCCGACGGCAAGAGAAGCCTCGTCCCTATGCCCAATCCGATTGCATGCACATTTCTATCTTGATGTCTCTCCCCTCTTCAGACTTCGGGCTGTAGGCTTCGGTGCATGTTGGGAACGATTTCAAGTCGAGTGTGATTTGGGGGTTCAAGATCTTTGGAAGGTTTTGTAGGATGTAAAAAATCAGGTTGCACCCTCTGAGATTGTAAGACTAGGGTGCTGCCCGCTTTCCTTTTCTGTCCGCTGTGAGGTTTTGTTGGCGACTAAACAGCGGGCTGATGCGAGTGAGGAGGAGGGAGGGGGGCAGCATACGGATGGAGCTTGGGGCGAAGTGCGAGGGCTGTGCTGACGTGGTCTGCGGGGCAGCCACGCTGCTCGCTGGGGGCTGCCTTCCGGGGCAGCATAAGTATCTATACCGGGTGACAAACCGCGCCGGCTTCGATGATGCTGTGCAGATCACAGTATACGTGGCGGAGGCTGGAACTGTGACCAGTGTCGTAAATCTAGCTGCAGAAGGGTCCAGCGCACAGGTGAGTGGCGCGCTCTCCGACGTGGCAGGCGCAGTGTGGGAGGGGTGCAGTGCCTCGGCCTGACACCTGAGGCGGGGATTGTGAGCCCCACTGGGCGGTCAGCTGGGTATAGCGCACAGGGGGCATCCGCTCTTGGGAGTGGCGCGGCACGGATGAGCATGCCTTACGAGGCGTGCCGCTTATTGACCCTGACTGATGTGCATGGGGGAAGGCGTCTGAGCGATCGCATCGGAGTGGCTGGCAGGAGATCCCAACCCAATTGCTGCCCCTTCGTAGGGGGTTGCAATCATGAGGAAGCCTACTATCTGTGGCCTGAATGGTGGGTGTGCCCGCGGAGATGCGCTTCAGGCGGAGCAAACGATGGCGCTCTTCGATGACCCGGCCAGCTCAGAGTCGAGGGCGTTCCGTCGTGGGGTGGCCAATCTTCTGAGCGACTCTCTGGCCAGTGCCATCCAGCCCGAAGACGTAACCATCGGCGTGACATGGCTTGTGAACATGAGCACCGGTGCAAGCGGAGGTGGCAGGGTTGCAGTGAACTTCACTGTGGCAATCCACACGGAGCCGGACGAATCGCAGACCCCGCGCCGCCGCCGGCTGGCGTCCAAGCATGAGGAGGACAAGCTTGAGGGCTTGATGGACAGGGCAAGCAATACGCTGCGGATGGAGGCGGTGCCGGGCGGGGCCCTGGAGACGAGCCTCGTGGCCGCGGCAACGGCGGAAGGTGCCACGAAGCTCCCTACAGCCGTGGAGGGGTTCCTGGAGGAATCCTGGACACAGGGCCGCGTGACGGCAAGGGTGGACGAGGAGGGTTTCACTCGGGGGCTTGGGTTCGCTCTTGTGGAGGAGACGAGGGCCCTAGTGAGGAAGCAGGAGAGCATGGAGGCGGAGATGGAGGCACTGGAGGCGGAGGTGGCGGGTAGCGGGGGAGAGCCGCAGGCGTGGCGGCTGGGACTCCTTGAGACATGGGTCAAGGGGCTCGAGGAGGAAGTGGAACACGTGGAGAGCTTGACGGACAGCGTGCTTCTAGCGCAGAGCCTTGCCGAGGTTCAGGTGCGGCCCCGCTGTGAGCTCTGCTATATACCCTAATGATGCTGCAGATGTAACCGCGCCGAGGTTCAGGTGCGGCCCCGCTGTGAGCTCTGCTATATACCCTAATAATGCTGCAGATGTAACCGCGCCGAGGCTTAGGTTGGGAATTCCTCTGTGCAAAGGTGGGAAAGCCTGCCCACGTGCCCAGTCTCGAGGGAACCTCCTGTTCGGTTACCCATGGGCTGAGGCGCTCGCATTTTCTTTGTGGACTTCAGTTATGTCTCCAGGGGCTGGGCGGCTCATACTGTTCTGTCTCGGGTCCCTTCCCGTGCTTATGGGCAGGTCGGGCAAGTCGGGGCGGTGGCTGCGGCCCTCACTGCCGCGCAAACTGATGTGGAGGGCGAGACCAGAGCCCTGACGGAGCACCTCCGGGCAACCCTGCTCAGCCCTGGCAGCGATGGGGAGGGGGAGGTGTGCATCCGCCCTGGAGCCTCGGCGGCCGCCTTTGAGGAGCGGTTCGAGTTTGTGGTCCCTGGCGAAGCCTCCACTACAGAGGATCTGGGGGCGATCAGGCGGCGCCGTCTGCAGAGAGCAACCCCGGGCGGGAAGGTCTATCCTCGCCGCTTCGAGGACTGGGGCGAGGTCGTTTCTGAGGCCCTCCCAACGAAGAAGTCACATTTGAGGGAAAACGACTACCAGGTACGGCAACGCCAGAGGCGCCCCCGTTGCCACCTCTCACCACCTGGGTGTCCACGTTCACCCCATCCACCAAAGGTGTGAAAGGCGAAAGAGAGCGGAGTGTGGGGAATCGGCCATATGGATACTGGTGGATGTGTCCTGTGGATCTATCGATTCTGGAGTGGCAGAGTGGGCCCGGTGGCTTGATTAACGAGCGCTGCAGGAGCCTCTAAAGTGTTTCTCTATCTCGTCTATTCCACTCGCTATAACGTGCAGCCCTCCACCGGCTCTTCGGTTAACCATTGGCCTTGATTGTGAGCGATGTGGATTGGTGGGGGGCCTGTGATCGATGGCCCTGACCGCGAGCAATGTGCTTTCGTGCTGGGTGGGAGGTTGCCAAAGGAGTATGCTGATTGGTCACTAGATGCAGTGGCCGGGCGGGCCCCATTTGGTTCGACCTCCCTCCCCCTTCTCTTCCTGAACCCCCTCTGCCCCCTCTGCCCCTGCTTCAAATTCCTGACGCGTGTGCAAGAGAGTACCATTTAGGGCACTTGCCGTAAATAAGTAAATGATATGATATATGATATATATATATATATATATAATCCTGCAGCGTAGATGAGGCTCTAGCATAGATGCGGGTGGACCGCCTATGTTGGCATATCTTCATGGCAGCTTTGAAGTTTGCATAAAGTAATACATGATTACACAGCTCAAGGGATATGCTTGCCATCACCAAACTATTTTTATTCAATGGTCGAGGACTTTGACCTTGAGAGCCTGCGTTGTTAAAGGGGGTGCATCCGCTATGTCGAAGGCTTAAAATGGCGATTTTGGCGATAAATCACAAATGGAATGGCATAATTTGCTAGCGAGACTCATCCGTGCAGTTCCTACGATCCTAAACGTCCCGGAGAGAGCTTCCACGCATCGCTCTGGACGAGGTAAACCCTCTGGGTGCATATAATGCCCACAATACTCATTTACACTGTAATATATGTATTATATATATTACAGTGTACTAAAGTATATATATGCTAAAGTACTAAAGTATATATATATATATATATTATGCTTTATACTTTATATATTATGAATAACTGAGGCCCTCGCGGGCGGTGCCTCGACGGGTTGACAGAAGATTGGGGAGCTGTGCTTTTGGCACATTGTATGCCGACGTTGTACAATCAACAGTGTGCTGTGGGTTGTGCCTGTGTCGGTCCGGTGTATGGTGTCGGAGGGTGCGTGGTGTCGGTGGGTTTGCAGGTGTGAGTGAGAAAGTTGGGGGAGAGCTCAAGCACTACGTGGCGCGAGACAACCGCCTGCTAGGCGGCCTCGTGATGGGTATCCAGCGTGCCGAGGATGCGGAGTGCACCGGCAAATACCGCCAGCTGGCACCCAGAACTTGCCCTGTGGGGGAGCATTTATATGATTGGTATGGCCGGGATCCCGTCTTCAACGGAGTCTCTGAACTCTTCCGCCCCGATCTCCAGGTCAGCCTCCACACGCCCACTTCCTTTAATCCACACCCCCGCTTAGCGTGCATTTGCCTGCGTGCCCGCATATAAATAAGACCATCTTGCAGAGATATGATCAAGAAACTGCCATGTTGGGTCATGTCTCCCATTGAAGCTCGAGCCAGTGAATCCTCCTACGTCCCTTTAAACTCTTTAAACTCTTCTAAGGTGAAAATCTTAGATTACTCTTTCTGAAGATCGTACAATACATGCCAAAATAGAAGACACGGGTTGCAGCAAAAATTGTGGAGCAGATGAAACTTGAGGATACCCGCAATGCACCGAATATTGGCGGGCTGCGCGAGGAACAGGATGACATCACGCGGTTCTACAACACGAGTCAGGGCTCCGAGGAAGTGTTCCATAAGGGCAGCCTGCGGCTCCCCCATGCCTTCACGCCCCGCCCCATGCGTAGCCAGGAATCGGCATATGTGATGGCACTAGACAGCCGTCTTGGAGCTTTCCGGGCGCAGCAGCTCTACACCCTTCTCGCCGACGGGGACGCTCTCGACGAGCATGCCACCAAGGTCCCTTGGCCTCCCTTCCCCTCGTTCCACGCAGGGAGGTGTTCTGATGCATCTGATCCCTGCCGAGAGGACATAGTGCAGCAGCCCAATTGAATTTGGAAATCCAGGATTGTCATCTTGATATTGTTCGCAAAGGTCTCGATTTGCCAAAAGGTACACTGCTGATGCGTTCCGGGTCTTACATGTAGGGGGGAGCAATAGCCCCTGCCCTCCGGACCCCAGCCGGTAGGCGATCTAGTGTCCTTGCACTCAAGCCGCCATTGCACATGAAATAGAGTTTCCGGGTTGGACGGGTGGGAATACAATCCAACAGAGCTGCAGATCCCTCAGACCGAATTCTTGTAAGCAAAGTGGCAGAGAGACTTCGATAAGAAAAACTTGGAAAACTGCGCTCGATCCATCGATCTACGCAGAATTGCTCCATCCAGTGATTGAGGAACCTCTGAAAGTACTCTGCGACCGAATGAACAAATATCGACATCCAGGATATTTTTTTACGAAATCCGGTCGCTCGGCAATTTTCGAAAGGCTTGTGTATGCATATGCCACCCTTACTGCCAGTAATGGCGACGAATCAGAACCGTTTGGTGCCCCATCAAAGGGACTGGATCGCAAACGCACCGCATTGTGTCCCTTCGGTGCGTAACACATCGAAGCCCGAGAGCGGGGCTCCCACATTTCCCTGCATATAGCGGGGGGCGGGGGGAGCGGGAGGTTGGGGGGAAGTGGGCGACACAGGTGACAGCACAGGCGCTGACATACAACTCTCATCTGAACATGCTCACCAACGCCTACATCATATGGCGGCGGAATGCAGCAGGGTCTTGGGAGGATACGTTCTACACCTACTCTGTGCCGGTGGTCAACTGGGGGAGCTCCGTCTTCACCTCCCTCTTGCCAGGCGTGTTCTTGTTGTGGATGCTGATATCTGCTCGTATGGCCTACGTAGAGGTTATCCGGCTGGCTGATGCATGTGCAGAGGGCGACCTCACCACCAGCCGGTACGAGACGCTGTTCCAGCTGAGGCTCCACAACTTTTGCACGCACATGATGCACATCAAGAACATCCTCAGGATCATCGCAGCCTCAACCCAGCTCATCGCCGTCGTTATGTACTTCCATCAGCTGTATCTCTTACATGTGAGCCTGTGACAGCCCGAGCTGCCCGCATCCCCCCCTTGCAGTGCGGGCTGCATATGTACGCGCGCTCCTAGTGTCCCCTTCGCTCTCCCCGCACCACCAGTTCCCGCCTCTACTGAGTGGCTCGGGTGCGTGTGCTCGATCACATGGGTCTTGGATCTATTGAGGGCAAAGGGGGCACCAAGGGTCTTGGATCTAAGCTTGAGGGGCGTGGGGAAGGGTCTTGGATCTAAGCTTGAGGGGCAAAGGGTTGGACAAAGGGTCTTGGATCTAAGCTTGAGGGGCAAAGGGTTGGACAAAGGGTCTTGGATCTAAGCTTGAGGGGCAAAGGGGGCGACGAGCGCAGGTCCTGGACTTGGACGCTGGGTTTAGGATCTACGACGACTTGTACGCCGCGGCGCGGTTTCTGCTGCCGGCCAAGAAGGCACCGGGAGCCAGCCTCGGGTTGTCCGAGGCAGAGCTGGGAACGCGGTGGGGGCTGGAGGTGTGTGCCATATTGGAAGAAGGGCTCGGAGAGCTCAGAGAGATTGCAGCCAAACGTGTCCCTGCGCTGTCCCGTGCATTGCCGTATCAACGGAGGAGGGCGCTGGCTTTGCGTGCCACAGGATCATTTTTGCTACTTGCCGCAGGGTCCTCTACGCTGCTAGCTGCAAGATCGACCAGGGAGGGGGTAGTTCTGCTGCTAGCTGCAAGATCGACCAGGGAGGGGGTAGTTTTGCTGCTAGCTGCAAGATCGACCAGGGAGGGGGTAGTTTTGCTGCTAGCTGGAAGATCGACCAGGGAGGGGGTTAGTTTTGCTGCTAGCCACAGCGCCTGCATCCCAGGACGAATTTGCAGCCTCCAGGCCCACCTCGAACCTTCAGAGAAGAGAGCACAGCAAAAAAGGACTCCAGCTTGAAACTGCTCTGCTTTGCAGCATCGTGTGAAGGCTCCCCAATGGTCAGGAGAGCAAAGGGGGAGGCGGGGAGGCGGGGGGCAAAGGGAAAATCGGCACAGAGCTCGCTCCGATCCCTTAGGTGTCGGCTCTATTGCGGGCATTAGGGAAGAGCTCCCTCACCGGGCACCGCCTTGTGCTGATCGGTGTGCTTTTGTCCTCTGGGCGAGGCATCGGGCGTTGAGGGTGGGTGCTATCACCGCGCAGGACGACCCGAGCGGCTGGGACGAGATGGACAGCATGCTCCTCACTGCAAATGTCATCGCTGCGGCGAATCGGATCTACTGGAACATGCAGGTGCTGATCATCGTGCTGATGCAGATCGCGATTTTGGTGCATATGCATTTCCATCTCGGGCTCGGCATGGTAGCAAGGACACTTGGTTTTTCCGCCAACGAGATCCTTCACTGGATGGCCTCCTTCGTGGTGATTGCCGGATTCTACGTGCCACTCGGTGCCATCTTTTACCCCTATAGCCATTGGTTTGCCGGCGGGAACTCCGTCAGGTGTGAGCTCTCCTCAGCTGGCTCTCTGTCCTCGGCCCGGGCAGGAAGGGGGCGGTCATTTTAGTGGGGGTTACTTCTCGTCCCCGTTTCTGATGCCGGCTTGCATTTATACGGAGCCCTGATTGGCCCGAGCCGGCTGTCCGATTCATCCACTGTTAGGGGTTAAAACTACTTTTCATGGGGATAACGACGACAGCTAAGACTGGAACGGTGTGAGTAAAGCATTCAAGATGGCAGGCGTGCAGTGGGGGTTCCAGAAATGATGCAGGTTGCACAATCCGATCTGGTATTTTCTAAACTCGATGAAATCGGACGCTGTTAAAATGCGGGGGGATCTAGACGAAGAGTAGCATACTACTAGCACGTCGGATGAGGGGTCCCCCGCCCCAGCGCCTGGGTTGTGTGTGAGAGGGTTGTGAGGAGGCAAGAGAGGCGGCCCTTGGGAGGCGAGCAGGTACGTGCTGGAGCTGGCGATTGTGGGGGAGTACCACTCAGTTCGCAAGTCGCAGCGGGCGATGTATGAGAGTGACTCGGAGAAGCTGCTCAAGGAGCTCATCTTCATACCCTCAATTTTTTGGCTTGTGTATATCATCCTCAACAATGCCATGCTTGCTATCATGGCCAATGGCCTCGCCGCCTTCAAGCACTCAACGCAGGACACCTCCAGCAACAATGCCATACAGGAGGTCCGTGCTACGCCCGGAGCTGCTGTGGCAAGCCAAGTGACGCAGACGTTTGTGGCGGCCTCGGAAGCCAAATACGGATGCTCATGGGCATCGTACCACGTGGCGGGTGACAGGCCTGTCACACGCTACGGGTAGGAGGCCAACAAGCGCAAACCAGGGGGGGCTCTGTTTTTGGGGCATTCTTGCGAGTGGTGCTTGATTGCTCCCAACAGGTCGGTTTAGGGTTCTAGGGTTCTAGGGTTTTGAGAGCGATGTGGCGGGGGATGCTGCATGCCAGATACTGCAGGAGCTGCAGTATCAGATCAGCCGCAGGTGCGTGCACCACTGCCCGCTTGCCTGCCACGTGACGCCGTGTTTCGTGCTCAGTGAACAGATAGCTTTGCAAGTGGGCGCAGACGCAGATGCATCTAGATTCCGGCTCCAGGGCAACGAGCGCTCGGCGAGCTGTCAGCGTCGAGAGGCATCAATGCTTCCCATACTGACCACAGTCGATGGATGTGACCCAATCACATCTTTGGTCGATGTATTTTTGTAGATTCAACCGAGGAACTGTATCTGTCGTCCTCGAACTGACCGGATTTGTTGTGCTATGAAGAACCGGGAGGGCGTGCTCCTCTCGTGGTGTGGGACCAACGCCGAGCTTCTCTGCAACTCTTTGCATAGCTTTAGTCTTCGTCTTCGGGCATAGCCTCGGCGATAGCATCGCCCTTGCATTTTCCCAGGGCCGTGCCAGTCATCCACGGAGAGTGTACCAAAGGTCGGCATCGGCACGTGGAGGCGCAGCATCAGTCGCCCACCGTACAGCGGCGCCCGCAAAGAGCGTGAATCATTGCTCATATTTTCGCTTCGTGCTGTCATAAGAGGAGCCATGTTCGAGGGGGCGCAGGCTGCCCATCTGCCTGAATGTCCTCCTCTCCGCGCGCACCCCCCACCTCGTGTGGCCTGGTGTCACCCGAACTTTTTGAGCCCTGAGGACTTCGGATTCAGCTTCGAGGCTTGGGGGAGGGAGGGGGAGGAGGCTGGCCCAGGGCCCGGAACTGGCCCAGCATGCACTCTTTCCGGAAGGCCCTGCATGTCTGGACCCGGCTGCTGGAGATGCGGGCTCTGATGCAGGGCCCCCACGTTCGGCGTGGACGGGCACTTGGCCAGATCAGCCGGAATCGTCGGGATCCTGGCAACAGCAGCCGGATGCAAACAAGAGGTGCGACGCCATGCGCTGCCAGCGTGGTAACCTGGCGGGCGTATAGGGGTTCTGAGGGAGTTGATGCCATGCTTCAGTGCGCCGCAACTCGTTGAGGATAACAGAGATGGGGGGAGGGAGGGGTCAATGTGGCTTAGTGCGCCGAGGTTCGGTGGCAACCGAGTTGGTGGATGAGGTGATGCAAGATATGCTGCTCGAGAATGAAGGATCCAGCGAGGCACCCAGGCACAGAGTGTCTCTCAATCGGTGAGCCTCCGCCTTGCCGCCCTCTGAACCCCTCATACTTCCGATGCTATCCTGTTCGGCTGCGCCATCGGACGTGCCACCGCGCTTCTAAGGGCTCTAGGGGCTCTTCCGAGAGTGTCCATTGGCCAGGCCCCCACACACATGCACGCACGCCCTCCGCGCACTGGCAGGGTGGCTGAGATGCACGAGCAAGGGAATTACGAAGGGGCGTCAATGCGGAGGTGGCGCAGGTTCTGTGGCGAGGTGGGGGTGTACAGGGAAGGGGCTTGGAGCACTTGTAGCCCCACGCACAGAGTCTCATTCTCCACCTCGCCCGGGAGACTCCGAAAATATGTAGCAGCCTTGGTCCCTCTCATCCAGCATCCCCTCCGCTTTCAAGTTCTGAAGTCTGTGAGTCTTCCATCCATGTGAAGGGCATGGGTACATAGTGCAGCTCTTCAAGCCGTTGTGACTGGCTGGTACCAGGGTGTGCGTGGGTGCATAATGTAGCTCTTTCAGCTGCTCTGATTGGCTGGTGTCGGGGGGTGTGGACTGTCTGACAACGGCACAACGGTCAGGATGCACACAGGCACACTCATCGTCGGAATTGAGTTGCATCAGGACAACGGGGGCAACTGTGATGCCGTCGCGCCACCTCCTGGGCAACCACAGCCAACTTGACGAACCTCTCCTAAGAGTGGATTTTTGGTCATTCTAACCACAGTCATTCCCTCCAGAACTGGTTCTGAGTAGGGGCGACACAACGTGCTCACTTTGCGCCGCCCAGGTGTCACCTGGCATATCATTTGATGGCTGGCATGTGCTTCCCTGTGGGTGTGCAGAGCCTGCTTGAAAGGCCTGAATAAGGTTCAAAAGGAAAGCCGCTCCGTCTACTTGGACTCACGTCCCATGGGCAGCATCGAGTTGAGGAGGCTGCTTCTCCTCCGCTTCGAAGCACACAAGGTCTCTCCCTCCCCCTCCGATTACCGATTATACCTCCCCTCACTTCGAAGCTTCTGAGAGACAGCGCTCATCCGTCTGCAGTCTCCCACAACCTTGTGTTCGTCTTGTTGCTGGAGGGTCTCTGTATGTGAGGATCTCTCCAGGCCCTCCCTACGCATTACGCTGCAGTGGAAGATGTGGGAGGGGAGCTGGGGAGGGGGGGTCCGACGCTTCTGTAAGTACACAGTCCTAACACGTGGGCATGCGGTCGGGGCGGCTGGAGACTGAGATCAGGTAGCAGACCTAGAGCAAAGCGCGAACCACGCAACAGACATTGCGATTCATGCAGTGGAGCATGACGAGCTCCTGGAGATGGAGTGTCGGGCGCGCACCCGCCAGAAGCTGCTCGCGAGTGGGAAAATCCAGTCCCCCATCTTCCACACCGCCCTGATTCACCTGCCGAAAGGTGCGCAGGTCCTCGGGGCATCACGGCCTTGCAGCATGCATCATTCCTAATGACCTATCGGAAGTGAAGAACCTGCTCCCGGCCGACCAGTATAGGCATCCCATCGTCTTTCTGCTTAGTGAATGCCCGATACTCTCTTCTGTAGCGCAGGGAGATTTGTTGCCTCCCCATCTCCCCGCCCCCCATTACTGTTCGTTAAGCTGGGGGGTTGCATAGCCCCCTCTCATGGGCTATGTCTATTTGTTGCGCATGTGTGTTCTGGTCGTCTCCTTGTCGAATTGGGGTCAGCAAACCCTTGTCAGGACAGGGGTGAAGCGAACAGAGGCTTGCGAAGCCCACGGTTGTATCAGGTGCCGTATGAAGGAGCCTGGGCGTCTTCGATGTGTTGATGCCCTCATGCTGTGTTCTCACTCCCTGTATTTTGAATGAAACCTTGATCTCTGATGCGTTGGTAACCTTGCCTCTGCCTGGCGGCCTCCCTGCCGGTGGCTGGTGGCCACCCTGCTTCTGCTTGCGATGGGTAGCCTGGGCATGGGCTCTTGCAGGTTTCTTTCTGCACACGGCAGAGGAGGTCAAGGCAAAGCGGCGGGCAAAGAAGCTACTGCGACAGATGCAATCACGACAGAAGGTTAAAGCATGCCTTGACCACCTGGAGCTCGGTCACCGTAAGATCCAGAGACATCAAGGTACAGTGCAGATGCTGCCTCACTGTGGCAAGGCTAGTCGAAGGAACCATCATCTGTGCATATCAATTACTAGGATAGCCGTCACATTGCCAACGGGCAGAATTCAGCGTGCTGCCATCCACACCAATTCATCCAACGACAACCACTTTCTGCCTATATCGGGTTTACTTGAATCGAGGCAGGATCGAAATACAGCTGACCCGTAGTATCTCTGCCGTGCATTGGTTGCCTTTTAGCCTAGTGACCTAGAAATGCTCTGGAATGTCTCTATGAGCACATGCAGAGAGCAGAAGGCCATCCTTGATGCGTCTTGCATCATCCTCATCCGGAGCCCCTCCAGTGCACAGTGACAGTTGGAAATGAGGTACCGCCGTGGGCTTTCCACCTAGATTATCATGATAAGTGGCACGTGACTAGCAAGTAATCCGTGGAATCGGTCGTTGGGGATGTGGCTGTTTTTCGTCGCAGAAGTTTTCGAAGAGAACGTGGCGTCTGCAATGCTCTGGCGTGATCATGATCATTTAGATATACCTGGAATTTCGTTCGGAGGGACGTGATTGATGACGAGAACAATGAGTTGCCATTAGGCCCTGTGAATTGATTGTCAGATGACAAAAGGGGAGAAGTGACACTCCTTCGGAGTGTATGTGTTGTTAGATCCATTCGACCTTCCTGCGTTGTCCAATATCGAGCAGATTGCGTAAGTCTAGATTGTAAAAGATATTTTCTTCACGAAATTGTATAGTATCAAATTTGTTAATGTACATTATCATTTATAGTATCATTCATTTATTTATTAACCGAGTGGTATGTATATATATATATTTATATATATATAAGCGTTATAAATATACATAATTGAATGTACGTCTTGTGGTGTGTTGGATCCCCCCTAGTGTCTTCTGCGATGGGATTGAAGGTGTTGCCGAACAGGAGGCGGAGCAGGGCAGTGAATACGGTGCAGTCTGCACCCTGCAGTCAGAAGTGGTCGGTGCAGTGTGCAATCCTCCTACCAAGGTCGTGTCTTTGATTGGTTGCGTGAAATGCTGTTGCAGGACGTTTGTGTAATTCCTATCTCCTCAGCACGTTATATCCTGAAGAGAGTCAAGCAATATGCAAAAGGGGACTTGGATTTTCTCCGCCCTGTCTGAGGACCGAGAGGACTTCTAGAGGAGGTCGCATGTGAGCACTCGGATTATACTTGCTCCTTTTTAACCCATAAGAAGCGGATGAAATCTGTAAGGGTTGGGAATTGGGGGGGGTCGACCTCCAAACGTCAGATGCTCTTATTTCCTGAAGTTTGATGTTCTTTTCTGAAGTTCTGGGTTTCTGAGTTCCCGCCAGAAAATTTCAGCCAATGGAATTCTTACGATCAAAAATGATCAGGAATTATACAAACTCCAACTCCAACTCAACTCTTGTATAGACTGGGCCTAAACCGGCAAGTTCCAGGCACTTCTGAGACTTATTCCAGGAAAGCCACAGAATACCCGTATCCACGAGTACCAGTACGATCCGGCAAGGCCTAAATACGAGTGTACATACGTACGGTATGGGGTCACTTGCTGTATCTGTAGATCTCAGGCCCCAGTAAGCGGGAACAGGCAAGACAATGAGGCATATAGGCATGTCACTTTGGACGCGGTGGGGCGGAACATTTGGGTCTCGCGCCTGCTCAACACCCCCCTGCCCCCGATGACTCAAATTTCAAACGTAAGGCTCAATTTTCAAAATCGCTTCGAATTTCTGAACATTGTGGTAAGGAAAATTCCAGTGGGGCAGTTCACATGCGTTCTGATTTCTGATTCGAATCAGAAATCGCTTCGAATTTCTGAACAAATATTGTGACACCAGTTGCGTGCTAGCACGCAGGGTCGCAATTTCAGTGAAGCCGATTACTATTGCGAAATTTCAAATTTGCAGCTCATCTTATGTAGATAGATTTGAGTCCGTGCTAGCCCAAACTTTGCTCTGCTGGGCATATATTAGCCTTGAAACAAACAATTCACGAAAAATTACTTTATACCGAACTGATATGATTGTTGGCAATATTACGCGAAAACGGTCTGAATGGCGCTCGTTTCCCGGTAGCTAAAGGCGCTAAATTGCCAAGAACGCGGCCATTTTTTTATGGTCGTCTTAGATAGGAATGGGGGGTTACCTTGCGCGGAAACTTGTTTTGCATAATTATTCAGTGCTAAATTTGCGCCTTTTTGCAATCTAATTTCCACTCAACATCACGCCTTTATTAGCCCTGAGAGGTTGCAAAGGGGACCAAATTCGTGCCAATATTACAAGGGCAACAGCATAACCAAATAAGGTCATTTTCGGAAATCTCAAATTACACCCAAAAATATGCATATTTTCTACATTCCCACAGGACGTGTTTTTGGGACCAAAAATTGTGACGATCTTGCCTGGCAAATCCGCAAAAGAAATAAAGAATAGTGCTATTTTTTGTACTGCAATTTACACTCACTATCACGCCTACATTTCGATTCCCTCTGGGGAATCAAAATTTGGCCGAAATTACGAGGGCAACGAAGAGCACAAAACAGATTCATTTTTCGGAGTCTCAATTTACACCCAATAATATGCCTACTTCCTTCAATCCCACAGGAGGTGTTTTTGGGACCAAAACGTGTGACGGTATTCCGCGGTAAATGCGTAAAAATCTGAAATTCGCGAGTGACTTTTGCTGCAGTGGTATTCTCAGATTTTCTGATGCCTACAATTTAGCAATGTAATATCCAACTGCGTACTCGTACTACAGAGTAGCAGTCTACTGCGGACGGGATATTGATGCATCTTGCCTGGTAGTGAACGTGTAGACTGTGAGTTTTGGGATATGGCCTGCTGTTGCTGGTACACTGTTTTCTTCAGTTTCACAATCGTCTCTTGTTGTGATGCAACTCTGGCCTGCATCTCGTAAACGTTGTCAACTGCAACGTTCAGAGAGTCACGTAAAACTTCGGCTGATCTCTCCACGGTTCTGGTTCTACGTCCGATCCGAGTGTTGAGACGAGCTAAATTGCGTTATGCTTTGGCCCTCTGGGCTGCCGACAACTCAGGCTCAGCATGTGATGCCTCGGAGGGCTCTGCATCTGGCTGTGCAGCTTCCTCGATACTAACTGCATTCTATAGTGGACTGTAGTTTCGAGAACCTAGTACACTTATTGCCTGCTTTAAAAACTCTCGGTCATTGCGGCTATGAGACCTTTAATCATTTGGCCCTACAAAAACAGAACCCCGTACCTTGGCCCTACCTATGGCCATACTTCCAGTATAGTACGGCCATACTATGCCCGTACAATGATGCATTGGCCAATAAAATGAGCCAAACCCGTGAACATGTAAGTGTTCATTCGACATGTTTCATTGCATGTATGCATAAAGGATGAAATTCTAAGATATATAGGTCAAGTTTGGAGGTGAAAATACCTTTCACGTTTCTAGGATTTTGAATTGAAAGTGGCGAATTTCTATATTAGGAGATTAGATACGATCTTACGGTGGCACGTATGATGCTGTGCCAGGGGGCATAACGCCTTTGAAACTCGGAAAATGTGATATGACAGTACGACAGTATGACAGCATGACAGCATGACAGCATGATAGTATCACTGTATGACTGTATGATTGTATGACTGTAGTCGATACCGAGGTACTGAAATAAGATCGATGTCGAATGACGAATTAGTGAGACAGTAATCGAGAGTAAGGCTGGGACGAGTATGACGGTCACGGGATGACAAAGAGAACGGATCCCGTGACAGTGCAGCATTGATAAGGAAGTTTGGAAATGGCTGAGTTCTCCTTGAATACAGACTTGCAATGCAACTAACCTAGCTAGTAACTCTCTGACTCGATTCAGTATATAGTATATAGAAAAATAAGTTCCGTCACGATAATTACGATCGTACGATAAAATAGATAACACTCAATACACCCGGTTACATTATTTTGGTATCAGAACGTAGGCCGTTCTTTTCAGCTACGGCTTCGCGGACCTGTGTTGAATATTGGGGGACAGTGGACGAGCTTTCGGCTTTCTGGGCGCAATTTTCAGTTCGGTTTGCTCATTTACTCTCGCTTACTAACTTGTGTTACAGCTCCGAAAAGCTCGTTTTTGTCAATTTACGGTTTTCTTAAGTATGGGGCCGACCTCTCAGCCAAAGTTGTGAACATTCAGTTTCCGATGTAAAAATGTTTGACCAAAGAACACTTCCTACAACTGATATTTAGTATCCTCCATACTTTAGAACAGTTTTCGGACAGTTGAAAGCAACTTTGAAGTTCAGATGTTCCGTGGGCAGTCAGTATTTTTTCAGTCTGGAGCCTCCACCATACTTAAGGACCGGCCCCGTTGACCGTACCCGTTGAAAAAACCTGTGTCGCGGAGCCCTGGCTAAATTTTCGAAAAGTAGTTTAAAAACGGCTTTTCAACGAAAATTTCACTTTCCACTACCTTCCACTCAAAGTCAGCTCCAAGATCTTCCGTGGCAGCCCCCCACAACCTCCCATACTTAAGCACTATCTTAGGGTTTATCGCACCTATGGACCCATACGACCCCCAACACCACCACCAACCCATTCCACTTGCCGTATATACTTCTGCACCACCGCCCTTCACCCCCCAGAGTGAACGTCACCCCAGTATGCCCCCCGTGTCTCCTACGGTCAGCCAACACTCCCGTACCCGCCTTTCACCGCTGCGCCACCACCTCCGTATGCCTACACGCGGAGCACACAGTTCGGCTGGTCTCACCCCATTTACAATGGGAATTCCTGGGAGGCCCCGGCCCGGGTCCCGCACTATTCGGAACACACGCCTATGTTGCAGCCAGCGCAGCCATCATACCCCGCGCCGCCTCCCACAGCACCGGCTCTAGGGCCACACCACCCACCTCTGGTTCAGCCACGCACCTACCCCTGATCATCGACCGCTGTTCCAGGGTGCCCGTGCTGACGCGTGGCATGAGCCTAGTGTGGAGGTGGAGTATGCGCAGAGGCTGGAGGGTACCTGGAGAGAATGGGCGCAGCCAGAGGGGTCGCAGCAAATCGCGAGCAGCGTCGGCACACGCGCGGGGGATCAGCTGACTCAGCAGAGTCCAGTGCCGTCGGGCGTACTGGAGGTCATCGTGGACGGCCCGGTCACCTACAACGGTGCGGGGGCTTCGGCAGTGTCTGCGGCGATTCCATCACCCTCATCTCCAGCGTCACGCAGCCCCTCGCTTAGTAGTGCGCTCCTTCCGCCCGAGCCGGCACCCCGCGGCATCCATGTACGTTACTCCCATATGGGAACCTTGGCTTCGGACGCCGGAGGGGAAAAATAATTAATATAGAATAAGTTTTCATAATTTTAGAATAACCCGTTTTCATCGTTAATTTAGAATAAGTTTTCTTGATGTCATCCGGCTATGACCGGTGGTCCTTTTCACGACTCGTGTTCAAATAATGTGCACACAGGTCAAACGCTCTCGTTCCCGCTGGTGCCATCATGCGGAAGCCTCCAAAAAGCTTTAAGAAGGTTTGTCTCGCTTGTGATAATGGTGGGCGCCGTTGTAATAGACACTCACGGCGTGTTCTGCTTGAAAAAAAGGCCCCTGTACTTCTTCTATATCCTAAACCCTTTGACTTGCCTTTTACCGCTGCACGCGACCGGCAAGCATCTTTGAAACTTCCGAGTTTCAAAGATGCGTTTTGTATTTTGGGTGCACCCTAATTTTACAAAACGGCCGAGCGCTTCCCGTTTGTGCGGGATATTCACATTATTTTATTCCATGGAATATTTCATATGGATTAACACATATAAGCACGAAGGCATCGGTCACGCATCTTTGAAACTAACGAGTTTCAAAGATGCGTTTTTTGTCATTTGGGTGCGCAAACCCAAATAACAAATCAGCCGAGCGCTTCCCGTTGGCGTGGGGTCTCCAACGCCTGAATGTTGAATATTCATTGTAATATGAGTTAGCAAGCGAGGTTGCAAAGGCATCGGGACAGAATCTACGAAACTGTCCTATGCCTTTGCCTTTGGGTTTGGGTTCGAACGTGACACCCAAATCCAAAGATGCCAAACAGCCGAGGGCTTCCCGTGCGTCCTAACGCACGAAACTTGGCACGAATACTACCATGGTACATATATTTAAGTTACCAGAAGCTCAAGGCTTCAAGTTACTTGTGCGCGAAACGCGCAATTTATTTCTAAGGCAGATGTTTTGGGTTTGGGTTCGAACGTGACACCCAAACCCAAAGATGCCAAACAGCCGAGGGCTTCCCGTGCGTCCTAGAGCACGAAACTTTGCACGAATACTGCCAAGATACATATATTTAAGTTACCAGAAGCTCAAGGCTTCAAGTTACTTGTGCGCGAAACGCGCAATCTATTTCTAAGGCAGATGCTTTGGGTTTGGGTTCGAACGTGACACCCAAACCCAAAGATGCCAAACAGCCGAGGGCTTCCCGTGCGTCCTAGAGCACGAAACTTGGCATGAATACTGCCAAGATACATATATTTAAGTTACCAGAAGCTCAAGGCTTCAAGTTACTTGTGCGCGAAACGCGCAATTTATTTCTAAGGCAGATGTTTTGGGTTTGGGTTCGAACGTGACACCCAAACCCAAAGATGCCAAACGGCCGAGGGCCTCCCGTGCGTCCTAGAGCACGAAACTTGGCACGAATACTGCCAAGATACATATCTTTGAGTTACTTGAAGCTCAAGGCTTCAAGTTACTTGTGCGCGAAACGCGCAATTTATTTCTAAGGCAGATGTTTTGGGTTTGGGTTCGAACGTGGCACCCAAACCCAAAGATGCCAAACAGCCGAGGGCTTCCCGTGCGTCCTAGAGCACGAAACTTGGCACACATACTGCCAAGATACATATCTTTGAGTACCTTGAAGCTCAAGGCTTCAAGTTACTTGTGCGCGAAACGCGCAATTTATTCCTAAGGCAGATGTTTTGGGTTTGGGTTCGAACGTGGCACCCAAACCCAAAGATGCCAAACAGCCGAGGGCTTCCCATGCGTCCTAGAGCACCAAACTTGGCACACATACTGCCAAGATACATATCTTTCAGTAACTTGAAGCTCAAGGCGTCAAGTTACTTACTTTTTTTCAAGCAGAACACGCCGTGAGTGTCTATTGTGGCAAAGATGGCAAATAATAAAAGTCATATATCCCTGTTATTCACGGCCGTGACTTTTAGATTCACGGCCGTGAATCTTTCCGAATGGAACCAAAAACCGTTCGATTAAAATCGAACGGTTTTTGGTTCCATTCGGACATATGGACATCACGGCAAGACAACTCTTCAGTGTAATATTTCGCATGGCATGGGGATAGCTCAACAGGTACAGTACAACGTCATGGATGCATGCACCGGTCATAGCCGGATGACATAAAGAAAACTTATTCTAAATTAACGATGAAAATGGGTTATTCTAAAATTATGAAAAATATTCTAAATTAAATAGCCTACC
>LGRX02009469.1:0-16047 GCA_001247695.2 Cymbomonas tetramitiformis | reverse complement strand
TATGCTTGCACTGGAAAATGTGAGGCAGTGAGATAGGGTTTCTCGGTTCGGCTAAAGTCAGATTAAACTGGGAGATACACAGTTTTAAGCTAGCGGACGGACCGTGACACTGACACACGAGCGGAGATAGACAGCAGGCACTGCAAGTGACATCCGAGCAGGCGAGGGGTGACACAGGGCCCCACTGACCTCCCCCCTTATGGGGGGTGAGAGTCAGTGTTCCCATGACACCACCTCACCCCGAAGGTGGGAGGTGCACTGCAGGGCCAGCCGGTACTCCCGGGCAGGCGGCTAGAAGAAATGTAATGTTTCTCAGCTACTAGTCAACTCGTGATGTGCCAATTTAGGGGTCTCAATCTAGGGTTTGGAGCTGAGTGCCAATCACGACTCCAGCTCCTGGAATGTGCGGCACCCAAACAGGTGAAGATCGGAGTGCTGGCCAGTCGGTGTCCTCGTCCTGGAAGGCCAGGGCGGCACCGACGGGCTCATCCGGAAGCGGTGGGGCAAGGTCCTCAGCCGCAGGCACCACCAGAGCATCGCCGTCGTCATCGTCAATCGTGTCACCACCACCAGGTGCAGGCAGCAAGAGCCGCACGGACTGGAATGCTGCATCAACGGGCACAGCAGGTGGGGCAGGGGCGGTGTCAGCAGGCGGCGGGTCGAGCGGCGGGCGAGGCGGAGCCGGCTTGGAGGTGACCAGGTGCTTGTTGTTGGCGAAGGCCTCGATGCACACGAAGGGGCAAGCACCACGAGTGTCGGGATGAGCATCTGTGACACCCCACACGCGGAAACAGACAGCACACGGATAACCAGTACCAGACCACTCAAGGTATAAGGCAGTGGGGGTGTCGGCCACCCACTTCCCATCAAGCGGCGTGTCGGACTGCTTCTTCGCGCGGAGTGCCATGGCCGTAGGGCGGCCGGGCGGGTCAGGGGTTTGGGGCTTCTGGGTGGCGGTCTTAGGGCGGTACCCAGAACCCTCGGACTGAGTGTCGGGGCTCGGCGGGGACGAAAGTGTGGCCAGGGGGCTTTCGTCCCGAAATGCGAGACGGATGCGGAGCGCGAGGCGGTCAAAAGTAAAGATGTGACCTGACCGTAATTCGCGGAGCACCACCAGGTACAGTGGGGCGACGTACGGACTCTTCTTGGCGGACTCGGACAGGATGTGCCAGAGGTCAGCAACGCGGTCGGAGTCGGAGTACGCAGGCTTGAGCTTGTGGTGACGTTCACACAGGCGTCGAATCGTAGCCAGCTGTGGAGCTGGGTCTACGGTCTCAGAGAGGACGACGGCCCTCATCTGGGTCCAGTAGCGCATACCATCGGCGTCGGGCACGCCCTCGACCTCGTAGCGAAGTCGCTGGAGTGCATAGCGGCCGTCAGCGGGATGGGTACGCGCACACTCGTGGTAGACAGATAATGCGTTACCACGAAGGGGGTGAGGCAGGAGGCAGAACAGGATCTCGTTCACAGTAGAGTGATAGAAATCGTAGTCGTGCTCCAGGTCAAGCAGCTTGGCCGACTCCGCGTACGAGATCGGGAACATGACGTGAGCCATGCTGAATATACGGACGCCGTCACCGTGTCCACCGCGTCCAATGGCGTTCTTCTTGTCGTTGCGGGGCGTGTAGCCCTTCGTGTCGTCGAGACGGTTGTGGAGCGCCTTGATCTCCTTCTTCATGTCGTAGAGCTGGTCGCGGAGCTCGCAGAAGACGGTCTTGTAGTCCTCGTCGTCGCTCTGCCCAGCCAGGGTGAGGGCGGAGAACGTGCGCGTAGCAGGCGGGACGTGCGAATCCGTCCCGTGTTGTGCGTGGCACTCACGGGTCCATTGCTGAATGGTGGCAAGGGACTCCGCCGCACGTTGGTCGTGTAGCAACAGACGGTTGACCACCGGGGCGTAGAAGACCGGGTCGAGGGACTTGATGAAAAGGGACTTGACCTCCATGTCGTCGAGAGTGCTCTTCCGTCGAGCGGACCGGAGAGCGGCGTTGAAGGCGGCGATTGCCCGCGACGGGTCGAACTGGTTGATCTTGATGGCCAGAAGGTCCGCGGTGCCCTGGAAGGGCCCGCCGGAATCCAGGAGCATCCTGGCGATCTCCAGCAACACCCGTTTCCCATCAAACGGGTGTGCCTCCGCTGAAGATTCCATCCAGTCTGCTGCGGGCGACACCGGAGCGACGATGAATTCCAGTGTCGAAAACAGTAGCTTGTTCGCCTCGGCGCGAACGGGCAACGTGGCATCCTCCAGGTCGAACAGAGAAGAAAACGCGGACTCCTCAGTGACAAAAATGTCCCGTAATGCCAGCACCAGACGGGCGAAAACGGAGCTGACGTTCGACTCCGTACCGTCAAAACGGCCATGTTTGTCGTCGTACACCTTCTTGATGACGAGTTTAGCGGCACGCTCGTCGAAGGATTCTTTTGCTAGACGTTTGACAGCGTCGAGGAACAGTGCCCCTGCTGACTGGGCAGCTGGGGTAGCCGAAACCGTAGGGGTGGCTGGAGTGGTCGCATGTCGAGCTGCGGCATCGTCGAAAATTGTAACTAGTGAGCGGCGTGCGGCCGCGGTGTGAGATCTCGTAGAAGTACCCATAGTGAAATGACTGCAGAGATAGGGTGAGGTGGAAAGTGCGAGGCGAGACCAACGGCGTGGGCGACGGCTAGCGAGTTGCGGCGGGTCGTCGAGGATAATCAGGGAAACAGCAAATTGTGCGTGGTCGTGTGGGACGAAAGGACGCGATCAATGTCGTACGGTGTTCCGGAGACCAGAAACAACAAAATCCAGCCCAACGATACTTCACGGAAAATAAACTGCCGTCAGCGCTACCCAATCATGTCCAATCAACCGCGTGTCCGTAACTGAGCCATACCGCCCGTACCGAAAGTCCCTCTAACGCGGGTCCCTCACCCCATCTCAAGCGCCGGTGTTTAGCCAATCATGGCCAAAGTCGCAGTGTAAAATTAAGCGTGCGTGGTACCAAACCTGCTGAATATATCAGCTTGGTTGTATATTCGGAGTGTGGTGCATCAGAATAATAAACCGGATAAACAGAATACCGAGTCTTCCCGTTATATGTTCGGGGTCTAGGGTTCCGGGACCGGTGACAGTCATACACCCTAACTATAGGAATGACAGTCGGGGCGTCACTTCCAGCAAGCCAGTCCAGCGGTGAAGGCAGCGAAGTCAGCGTCGGCGGTGGCGTTGTCAAAGGTGTAACCAGCGGGAAGCTTGAAACCAGCGGACTTGAGGAAGCTCACGAGGTCACTTCCATACGTAAAAGCGTAAGAAAGTTGATCACGAAACTCCTCCTCGCGGCCCTCCTCCACAGGCGTAGTCACCAAAACGTCAGGGTCATTGAAGAAATCAAAAGCTGTTGGGGCTTCAATCGTAGATGTCGGTTTTGCACGCAAGGACGAAGTCCCAACGATGCGGCGGGGTCGAGCACTCGAAGATGGTGAAGAGTGCGAAGCCGTCGGTGACGGGGATGGTGACGCACCAGCGCGTGTGCGTGCAGCACGAAGCGCGGAACCAATCGTCTCACGTCGGGCGGAAGCCGTGTCGGGTAAAAAGTAATGTCGGTCCAGTTGATCGGAAACGCACAAAAAAGTGCGCTGTAGTGTCGGTACTAAGGTAAATGTCGGTACTAAAAAATGTCGGTACTAGGGTGACCTATGCGAAGGCAAGGAGGTCGAATGTCGGGTTGAAGTGTCGGTACTAATAGAAATGTCGGTACTAATTTGAAGTGTCGGATAGAATCGCAGGGCGCGAAGCGGACGGAACGTAAGAAACAACACCTTTGAACGTAGGTGGGTCCAGACCTGATGTGAAAGCAGATAATATATACTATACGTATATGCTTGCACTGGAAAATGTGAGGCAGTGAGATAGGGTTTCTCGGTTCGGCTAAAGTCAGATTAAACTGGGAGATACACAGTTTTAAGCTAGCGGACGGACCGTGACACTGACACACGAGCGGAGATAGACAGCAGGCACTGCAAGTGACATCCGAGCAAGTGAGGGGTGACAGGCACCACTGACCTCCCTTATGGGGGTGAGAGTCGTTGTTCCCAAGGATTGAGAAAGGTGGCCAGGGTGGGCGGGGGACATGGAGGGGGGGGAGGAGGAGGGGAGGGGGGGTCGGCCCCTCCCCTTTGGGTCTCGTTGGGGGCCGGGAGTTTACACTCCCAGCTCCCAAACTATCCTATATTCGTATCGCAAGTCTTTGAAAATTATTGTAAGAGGGTTTGAAGGAAATCGTTTGACTGTTGCACGGCTTCTGTTTCTGTCATGGTTTCATTACGTGAGATGTCAACTGTATGTGGGTCGGTGTTTAAGGTGGTGGTTGCGGTGTTTCGTAACTAAACACGTCTCGCCTGTTTTTGGTGTGTTGCCTTCAGATTCTTGAAAGTTTTTTGAGAAGTAGTTTAATCTTTACACGAGGAACACATCGTGTCGAGGACGGTACCGAAAAGAGGGGGGAGGTATCCCATGAGTGTAAGAGCTTTATAATGGTCTCATACTGTCTGTCTGAGATGTAATCATAGTGTGAGTTGCTGGATTCAGTGACCCGTAGGTCATAACTATTCTGACTCCCGTTAGCTGTACCAGTACTCGTACAGTACTAGGTGACAGATCCCTAGGTCACAGACACGTTATATTCGTTTATCTCTTATAATGAGTTTACACTTGTATGAAAGATATTCAGTGACCGCACCCGATATAATACGTTATATTATATCTCACAGGTTATGGGGTATTACCCCGCTTTTATCACTGCCGACTTTGCCATGATTGGCTAAGCTTTTCCGCTTGGCGGGGCGTTGGGGCCTCGCGAGATGTTGAATTGGCCACTTTAGGGCGTGCGGTTTGCACCATGTTGCGGTGAGATTACGAGTTGGGACTTTCGGCAACTTCCTCGAGTGTCCGCGTTGGATTTTGTTTTGGACTGAGCTTGATCACCTTTGTCAACATCTCCTTGGCCGTCGCGTGTTCGACTTCGTTGATTTCGTTCGACCCCTTCTTCTCCTTACTCCGCAACTGCATTACGGTCGCCCGCCACCTTACAATTTGCACCTCGCCTTTCCCCAACCCCCCTCCTGTAGGAATTTATTCTGATGACTTCATCCTCAGTTGGAACACCGGCCATGGGCGCTAGAATGCGTCTAGATTCAATTTTTGCTAGGAACGTGGGTGCTCGCTACAAGAGCACCCCGCAGTCAGCGAATGTAGCACTCGCTGCTGCTGACAGGACACGCAGCAATGCTGTTTTTGCAATCGTCTTGGGACATTGACGTTGTGAAGCGTGTTGCGAAGGACACCTTAGGTACTAAGGCGTCCTCGTTTTCCGGGAGTGAGCCTCATCGACAACTCCTTTGGGATTCCTTGGTTACTGCCTTGGAGTCCTCGTTTGTCAACAAGGACAGCGCCAACGAGGACATCTTTGACCTCGTGGACGTCACCAAGGAGGTTCACCCGATCTTCAACGACATTTTACTTCGCGCGTTGGTCTCTTTGACAACGCCGCACTCTCCAGCTCGAAGGTGGGTTGACGCTTCCGCTCGGATTTCTCCGCGCGACGGTAAGCGTGCACTCCTGGAGATCACCAAGCGGCTGCTGCCGCCTGGGCATCGGCCGCTCCGCCACCATGAAGAACTCTTAAGCATTTCTTTTGGTTCTTCTAATGACCCTGAGCCCTTGGTCGCGCAATTTGACGAGTGTCTTAAAGCTATCGCGGCTAGCGGAGCGGGCCCCCTTGACGACGAGGCCGCCAAGAGGCAGCTGCTGGCGGCACTGGACGTCGATTTCTACAAGGAGGTGATCACCCCGCTCCGCCTGGACACCGAGTTGGCGAAGGTGAGCATCGAGGAAGTGTACACTCACATTCTAGAGGTGTGGTGGTGTGCGAACCCTAATGGCCCTCCCACCCGCCCCAAGACAGCCGCGCCTGTCCCGACGCACACGCCTCTCGGATTGGCTTACGCAGGTGACGGACAGGGTGACATCTCGGACTTCCTCGAGGAGTTCGCTCGTATCATTGGTGAGGCCTCTACCCTACTCACCTCCCTCCGTCATGACGAGCGCGGGATTGCACCCGACACACCGCCGCCACGGAGTGATTTTCGCCGTAGGCATGGGAGCGGTGGTGTGAAATTTCCACCGTCCAAGTGGCGCGACGAGAGGAACCGTCGGACCGACGGTAAGTTTCACGGACGTAATCGTCACGTGGGTTGGAAGCAACGTTTCGCGGCATCACCGCTCCCGAAGGGCGGGAATTGGCCTCAAGGCATGAAGCCGCAGGGTGCTAGGAGCATTTCTTTTCACTCCGCATCCTCGGCATTCGTTCAGGAGTGCCCCCTCTGCCCTGGGCACTTTCACGACACTGCACGTTGCCCTGAGGTGTGTGGTTCGTGCGATGTGGACCTACGGGATGCCGCCATGGACCTAGACGAGGTGGTTTCGGCCTTCCAGACGGCCTTCGACAACGAGAACGACGAGGAATTCGCTGACCTGTGCCACGAGCACGACCAGCCACTGGTGCGTACCGATCCTGAGCCCTTCACCTATCCGGTACGGCATGACGTGGGATTGCGTGCCCACTATGCGGGCTTGGGTCATGGTGCTTCGGGCGCCGGCATGGGAGATGTGCTATCAGATGCACGGGGAGTACTCGAGTCCCTGCGGTCTGCGGCTACGGCTGCACAGGTCGGTGGTGCTACCACAGCTGGTAAGCAACCACCACTGCACATCGGCACTTTGTCTGTGCCGCAGGTGGTGTGCGATGCGCCACCACCTGCCAATCGCGAGATCGACACGGGGATCTACCCTATTTCGGCATCGGACCCCGCTTCTTTCGATTCTCCTTTCGAGGAACCGCTACGAGTGTCTTTTATGGACCGGGTGATGCCCGGATGCCCTGACCCTTCCCTTCATTTGTGTTCAATTGAGCCTTCTCACGGCTCGATTCACCCGGAAGAGCTTTCCGTGATCGACGATGACGACGGCTCCGACAGTTATTCCTTTTCCGGAGACAAGATTCCCTCGGCCCCACCGGCTACACGGTCACGTGTCGGTGTGGCAACATTGCCGAGGGTCTTCTCTCTTGCATCTCTAGCCCTGCCCGCACTCATGTGTCTTGCATGTGTGTCAGCGGTTCAGGGTTCGGTGGTGCTCGATCGAGCCCCTGAATTCACCGCAGCGGTACATCCCACTGGGGTGACTGCCAACAGTCTGCCTGCCTTGCCGTACTATTTTACTTTCGGCATTTCTTTTCCATCTTTGGTTTCGGCAGGTTTGAATTCTGATTTTCAATTTTCGGAATTTCTGATTTTGCTCTACGAGTCTTTTCCTGCTGGTTTCTCTTGGCTTCTGGACTATGGTTCTGGCTTCTGGTTCTGGACACTGGTCTCTGGACTCTGGTTCTGGATTATGGCTTCTGGACTCTGGTTCTGGTTGAACTTCTTTGACACTGACAACTTCTTCAACTCTGGTGAACTCTGCAGCTTTGTAGACCACTTTCAAAGTGGCTGAGTATCTGCGAAATTGAGCTGTAGGAACTTAGCTTGCAAGCAGGGTAGAAGTCTTACCGTGGCGGGCCGGCCCGGGGCCGCAGAAGCTCGCTCCGGGCCGAAACCGGGCCGAAGGGGCTTTCGCCCCCGGGCCGCACAAAAATATGAGCCGGCCAAACTTCGGCCAAAAATATAGGCATTTTATGCCACTTTTTATCAAACCCCCATACTTAATTTCAAAATTTCGCGGGCATTGTTCTTCCTTGACCGTTTTGGCCGAAAGCGGGCCAGCGGAAATATAGTTTACGGGCCGTAAAGAAAATTGGAAGACTTCTACCCTGCTTGCAAGCAGTATCCTAGCAGCAGTTTTAGGAAGGGACCGCCCTGGCTAAAGCACAGGCCTCCCTCTAGCAGTTTCCAGCTCTTAGCTGTTTGTTGTTTCGGAACAATTTGCTTTGTCTGTGCTCCGCTCTCTGCCACCTGTAACAGCACTATGTACAGTCACAGGGTGGTGTGCTGGATTCAGTGACCCGTAGGTCATAACTATTCTGACTCCCGTTAGCTGTACCAGTACTCGTACAGTACTAGGTGACAGATCCCTAGGTCACAGACACGTTATATTCGTTTATCTCTTATAATGAGTTTACACTTGTATGAAAGATATTCAGTGACCGCACCCGATATAATACGTTATATTATATCTCACATGAGTTAATATCACTAACTTTAGCAAGAACAGAAGAGGGCGGGTCCATATGGTCATTATATTCGAAAATGGAACCTGCTGGAATTAGGATGCAACCGGCATTGGTGATGCTATATTCAAAGTCGTATTGAAGACTATTGGTTCCTTCGATTCTGACAAAGACATTAGGGTTTTTGGCATTGTTACCGTATTCTGTATATTGAATTGACATGGCCTCTAAGTCAATATTGGTAATATGGATAAGAGAGATGGAATCTCGGTCACCATTTCCTTTCCGATGAAACTCACCCATGTCCGGGGGTACTATGCTGTCTCTATATTGTTTCTTGACATATCTGTCCTGTGGGTCCAAATCTACGGGGTTTTGAAGCATTTCCTTTTCGATTGCGGTTAGCCATCCAGGGGCTCTATCACCGTTCAGCTTGAAATAGCCTTTGCTTTCTTACCAGTTTTTTAACATTCCACCGCAGGGAGTCAGAAAGGAACCTGTGTGCTTAAGGTTATATTTTTGAATTGCGGAGGTAACATTCCTTGACATGTAGAGTTGTCTGGGAAGGGTGGTGACTAATTTGGTTTCACCAGCTTCGTTTTCAGGGTAATTTCTAGAGTCGATAGCGTATCCAAGTTTTGCCATAATGTGACCTGTACGCCTGAACCAGTTAAAGCGTTTGTCTTTTGTGTGACTGTAGGTTGCATAGTGTGATAATGGGAAGCCCGAGATGGCATTATTACTCATTTCGTTGTTCATGTTATGAATTATTATTTTAAGCCATAGATTGCTATTTCTACGGTATAGTGAGATAAGGTGGGGGTCAGTGATACAGTCCGTGTGGTTGTGTTGCCAATATTCGTGTTCATCTGCAAAACACAGGGTGCTCATGGTTTCACTAATACACGATGCGGTTGCAACATCGAAGACACTATCAATACCGTACCCCCCCTGTCTTAGGGATTCGCTAGCAAGCGATATGATATATGATATATGATATATGGCGCGGCTATTATTGAACGTTAATAGCTCACGCAGCGTATGTGTGGGTATGAGTGCAGACGCTTCTCCAGAAGTGCTACTGTAGCTCAATGCTACCTCATATTACTCCAATGCCCCGCACCTCTCAGGTGCTACCACAATTGGGTTGTGAACCCGAGGCATTGGGTGAACAACAGTATCGGCTGATCGAATAAGCCATGTGATACCCGCATGCTTGTTCAGTTCATGCTTGAAGCGAAGATGAGTCTTCTCCGAACACTTCGGTTCTTCAAGACTTCATCTTGCTTTGCCATCTCAATGCCAGTACCTGGCCTTTCGATGACAGGTGTCACTCAAGGTGAGTGAATGACAAATGATATGACTGTACATGTCATAGTCGACCGTACTGACGACTGCATGTCATTATAATATATGACATGATACGACATGACATGACATGACATGACATGACATGACATGTATGATATGTATGACGTGTATGACATGTATGACACATATGGCATCGGTCATAACCCTGACAGATCTCCCCTCTTAAAAGAGTTGTGACCTCACAAATAAGGGTGCATACCTTTGCATATGCCTTTGATGTCTTTAGCAACTATGTACACCCCTAGGTGTTACACACCTGATATTTAGGGTGTTACATGAGATATGACTGTGCACATAATGTTTTTCAGATACCTTAATAGGTATAAAATGATAATCCGTGAAAAAATGGAGTCCGAATTTCAATTTTGAAATCTCCCGCAATGGGTTTTTACCCATTTTCACTGATTCTGGCCATTATATATATATATATGTGTGTGTGTGTGTGTGTTGGTCATATATACAACACCCACAGTGTGTGGGTGTAATGTGCAACTTACAGAACTCATGCAACTTATCTCACTTTTGCACATGGTATTTTTCATGGCATAATAGTGAAGATATCTAATGGTCAACATGTGTGGTTACACCGCACATATGGGTTTTGCTGATTGAAACCCATGGAAGTTATGGTCCACTTCCCAATATATATATTAGGTGTATCAACTTTAAGTGAGTCAGTCACTTAAGTGATAACTTGTCAGTAACCTATTATCTACTTGGGCATATGGCAGTGCACTGAAAGAATATCAAGTGATATCTTTAGTTTCCAAGTAGATTCAGACAAAGCTTGATAAATAAATCAAAGCAGTGTCACACACACATGTGTGTGTGTGTGTTGTCTATAACAACCTCTATCAGATGTCAATGTGATTACTGATCTGAAAGAGTTACATGCAATTGAACTGATCAATACTGTATCAATTGTCAGAATGCAATGTAGAAGTTGTTGTTGCTCCAGCAATAGTGTGTGGGACGCATGGACAATGCTCAACGGTGACCAGCTGTTATTTGAGCATTGTATACTGCCTTCGGGTCTGGAGATATCTCCATCCAGCCCTTCAGCATGTTGGTTGATCCTGTCCCATATCTATCGCCATCACTTGACATCCAGTACGCACATGTGTTTACTGGATGGTATCTATGTATTATGTGTTGATGTCATACTTGATCATTACACTTATGAGTCAGTGTATTGTCAACTTACATAGTAGTATCAGTGACTTGATTATTACACTTAGGAGTCAGTGTAATGTCATTATACTTAATGATGTCAATGTTATAACAATACATAAGTCACTGCATAGGTACTTTGTGATTGAGTACACTATGTGTGTGTGTGGGATATGTGCTACTACACACACTTGTATATAGGTAATTACTGATTTATTACACTATACCAAGTTGATCTATCACATAGGATGATATGTATACCACTAACAGCATGTATCTAACATGACGTATATCAACTTAGTTAGTGACTGTAATCCTGCATATCTCATCTGCAGTGATGAGTTGCTTGGGTCTATTTCACACATGGTTCCGGTGAGCATTCCTTTCAGCGATCCACAATAGAATAGTATACCCATCCCAAATCCTACGCCAGGGTATACTGAGCTAATTATTGTATTAAGACCATGAAGAGGCACCTTACACCAAGTGGGTTCGTTTATAGTTAAGTCATGCACAGCAGGTATGCTATGTGATTTATTTTGCAATGTCTGATGCATTGTTATATGAGACCATACATGCCAGCTGCTATCGTGATCAAGCTGGTTTATGCATGCCAACTGCTATCGTGATCAAGCTGGCTGCATAAATGTATGCATATGTCACTGTATAACAAAGTGGAATCAAACTGCATGATATAGTTGCACAATATAATAATGCATGGTACATCTTGCTGCATGCACTTGGTATATACTGAATGAATAGTATATACTGCAAGTGTGTGTGTGTGGTGTTGCATGTATGGTAAGTACTCATATCATATGGTCGACACACTCATATGATTGTACACAGATGTGATATTTGCTGCACAGCATCCACTTATCTGATGGCATACTATGTGTGTGTGTGTGTGTAGTTACTCACACAGCATATGGTACACACTCATGATTGCAAACTTGTATGTAAATCTGACAGTGAATGGATAAATACCATCTCTTATGTGCAAGCATCACAGATTTTGAATGGCATGTTGCATACATATATTATCATCGCGCGTCATCTGTTCATGATGAATCTAGCAGGTATGTACATATCCTGTCAAGGTAAATCATAATGCGCGCAGACGAGTGATTTTTGCAACCATTTGAAATGACGATATTTTGATGCGTACACTGCACTGAAAATTAGTGCGAGTAAGCAATTTGTCAAAGTCGTTGTTGTGCGCGCTGCGAATGGTGAACATATCTCTGTCGCAGTATGTACGGCATATGATACGAATGCCATTTCGCGTACGGAACATACACTGATGACGATTTGTTAATCCGCGCGTCAATATGTCGCATCTCGTACAATTTTGCGAATGATAGCAGCGCATATGTGCGGTCTATGTGTTGTATGCACACCTTGTCGCGCTGTTATCCACTGACGGTGTATGTGCGAACAAATGCGATTGCGTCGATGTCTCCTCGCGCACTGCTTTCGCTGTTTATTCCGCAGCGGTTGATATTATGCGAGATATGTCGTATATGTGCGACTGCGGCGCCTGTGTGATATACACGATCCGCGAACCTGCACACACAAAATACAATATCTCTACTGCTGCACTCACACTTGATATGTCCTCGTTCGTCGCCTTGACGAGTTAGAATACCACTCTTAGGGATTCGCTAGCAAGCGATATGATATATGATATATGGCGCGGCTATTATTGAACGTTAATAGCTCACGCAGCGTATGTGTGGGTATGAGTGCAGACGCTTCTCCAGAAGTGCTGCTGTAGCTCAATGCCACCTCATATTACTCCAATGCCCCGCACCTCTCAGGTGCTACCACAATTGGGTTGTGAACCCGAGGCATTGGGTGAACAACAGTATCGGCTGATCGAATAAGCCATGTGATACCCGCATGCTTGTTCAGTTCATGCTTGAAGCGAAGATGAGTCTTCTCCGAACACTTCGGTTCTTCAAGACTTCATCTCGCTTTGCCATCTCAATGCCAGTACCTGGCCTTTCGATGACAGGTGTCACTCAAGGTGAGTGAATGACAAATGATATGACTGTACATGTCATAGTCGACCGTACTGACGACTGCATGTCATTATAATATATGACATGACACGACATGACATGACATGACATGTATGACATGTATGACACATATGGCATCGGTCATAACCCTGACACCCTGGTAGACTGCTGTCCAGATTATTTGGTGATTAGTGTCAACTGGGCAGCCCAGGTATTTGATTATAAACGAAGCTATCATTTTGTCTAATTCAATTGCAACATTCTTTGAGGAGTTGGCAATTGCTGAGGTAACTTTAAGGGGGTACGCCATCCTCGGAACTACAACCGCATTTATAACATATCTTAGCTGGTGTAGAGTCATGTGTTGCAGTTGGATGGATGTGAGAGTAGATTTAAGTCTGTCGATAAGGATTTCCGCCTGTTTGTCCCATTCCCCATTTAGTGCAAACCATACTCCGAGGTATCTGTTTACCTCTTTGCTGTTAGAGAAATCGAGAAAATCTGGTGACTCAGGGGGTATCCATTTCGCATCAATGGAAGGACTTGAGTCATTGGTATTGGGCTCCAGGTGACCCCCAGAGATGAGTAAATCATCGGACAGGTCATATCGTGTTACCATTTTGCCCTGGGGTTTGATGCGCTTTCTGTAAGAGTATTTGGATTTCTTAACATTGATGGGAATACCGATGAAGCTCATAAATTCATTAACTATACCTAGCATGTCTTGAACTTCGTCTTTAGTTTTCCCCACGAGCATGATGTCATCACAGAAGAACCGTGCAAAGATATTTAAAGGGGTGTCCTTTTCTAGTAGGTTTTGGGAGGGAGGAATAACATTTTTTCCTGGTTCGTCTGGTCTATGGCGTTCCGAGTGCAGTTCGTATCCATATGTGGTTCCTGTCGAGTTTGCACCGTTTGCTCTTTTTGCTAACCAAATTGCCCGAATATCCATAATGGCTACAAACCTTAGTGGGCTCAAAACTTCTCCCTGAGGAACTCCACATTCAAGGGACCATTCATCTGTGAGGCCTTCTTCAGTGAGTACCATTCTAGAGGCATCATTGGTGATGTCAGAGATTATGTTAATTATTTGTGATGGAAGTCCTAACTTTCTGAGTGCTAAATTGCTCATCCAGAATTCAGCTCTGTCAAATGCTTGTTTGAGGTCCAGGTAAACTACGTGGATGGAGGTTTTTGTCGTATCTATTGGCATCCGAAATTACTTCATTCAAAATTTGGAGTGAGTCGTCTATGTTTTTATTCGGAAGAAAGGCATCTTGAATGGGGAAGAGAATGGGGTGGGTTTTGAGTATTGTTTTGAGACGGTTAGCAATTATTGTATTAAATAGTTTAAGACCCGTTTCCAACATTGTGAGGGGTCTGGAATTATCTATGGTACATGGTGCAGAGGGGTTTTTAGGGATTGGAAGGATGACTCCAGCTTTTGCACTCTTAGGAAATCTCCCAGTTATAAGAATGTGGTTAAAAAGTGAGACAGTAACTTCTTGAAAATTCGCTGGGCCCTTGATCCACTGCGAGTATCTCATTCCTGAAGGTCCTGCTGCTGTAGAAATACCACAGTCCGAGTATGCTTGTTGAAGTTCTTTGTGCGTGATTTCTGTCCGATAGTCCAGCGGCAGCGTCGAGTCCGGTTCAGGAGACGCCCATCTCCCGAGAGGGACATGAGCTGGTAGAGCCGACTTCCGTCGTCACAGTAGTTCCGGCAGTTGGTGGGAGACTTACGATGAAAAGTTCAGGGGGCAGAGGCAGTGTGCAGAAATTATACAACCATCACAAGATTTTCTCTTGAAAATATATAAATTAACTTTATAGTGGAGCGCCCCCTGAATTTTCGAAACACTTCGGACTTGACCGCGCTTCAAGTAAGCGGTGAAATAACCCCTTTGGGGCATTTTAAAGCAGCTCTAGCGCAGTATTTTATTTTATTTGGTAACAATATTTTGTTTCAGAATGTCCACGCCTTGTTGTGGGCCACTCTAGAAGAGTTTTACGCTAGCGCTTGGAACGCTCTTTGGCTTTGGGAAGTTTCGACGAGATGGTGCACTACGATCTTCTAACAGTTGATTTGTATTTTATTTCCGTTATATTGTATGGTAACATGACAATTTTCTAGCTACGCTTAATCATACGCGTTTGCACTCGAAGTTTCTCTTGTTCACAAATTCACAGATCGGCAGACCCTTCGATAGCGGTAAAACTGCTATTCTGACGGCGGTTTGGACTTTACCGGCGTCTTCCTCGCGGAAATCTACCCCATTTAAGTATTTTCGTCACTTCATTTGGTTAACTTTCGAGGAGATGGGTGATCTCTTCGCAACCCTATCTTTTTGACGACAGTTGTTTTCAGTTTGCATTGCGATCGTGGCATTAGCTCAAACAGAGCGCCAAACTGCGGAAACTATATAGCGGGAAAACCGCTATATAGTTTCACGACTATTTTGACTTCACGAGCGTTTTCCTCGCGGAAAACTACCCCATGTAAGTATTTTCATCACTTCCTTTGGTTAACTTTTCGAAGAGATGGGTGATCTCTTCGCAACCCTATCTTTTTGACGACAGTTTTTTTCAGTTTGCATTGCGAACGTGGCATTAGCTCAAACAGAGCGCCAAACCGTGCGGTTTGGAGTAGGTCTCGGTTAAAACCCGGGATGCCACACAATAAAGGTGTGCTTTCTATCTTCTTTTCACCCTCTTTGTTTGGACGTCCGATCTTTCCTTTTCTTTAGGCTTGGAGTTCTAACCTTTTCGTTCTTGCGTGCTCCATGTAGGAAAATTACGTTTCGAGTTTCCATCATCTATCTCTTCTACAAAGGTATGTTTCTTTTTACCAAAGAATGATCCTTGAACTGTTTGTTAAGGCCCTCAACAACTTGTTAAGGCATTGAACTTTTATTCAGGGCCTGAAGAAAAAGCTCAAGCTGAGGTCTCGGTGAAAACCCGGGATGCCACACAATAAAGGTGTGCTTTCTATCTTCTTTTCACCCTCTTTGTTTGGACGTCCGATCTTTCCTTTTCTTTAGGCTTGGAGTTCTAACCTTTTCGTTCTTGTGTGGTCCATGTAGGAAAATTACGTTTCGAGTTTCCATCATCTGTCTCTTCTACAAAGGTATGTTTCTTTTTACCAAAGAATGGCCCCCCTTGCTCATCTGCACCCTCCAGCTCAACCAAAGAATGAGCGGTGGGGGGTGCGCACACGCATAGGGGGTGGGTTGAGCTCGAGGGTGCGCACACGCATAGGGGGTGGGTTGAGCTGGAGGGTGCGC
>LGRX02009467.1:0-18877 GCA_001247695.2 Cymbomonas tetramitiformis | reverse complement strand
GGAAAGCCTTTCAGGCCCAGCAGCCAAGTGCTCGCCTGCGTTCCGCCATCAGGGCGCTAGAAAGGTATCTAAAGCTGGAAGAGTCAGAGGTCCGACCGGTCAAGTCCCTTGCGCTTTGGAGGGCAGGTCAAAGGCGGATGAGCCAGAAGCTTGGACCCACGACTAGTAAGCCCCAGTTGAATCGAGAAGAGTTAGATAAGCGCTTGAAGCGGCTCGTCAGGGTGCGCGAGTTCAATCGCCGACGCAAAGCCATCTTGGATCAGGAGTTCGGACGGTTCGTTCGCGTAGCCAAGCCCAGGCCTGCCGAGGGAGAAGAACTCTCACCACCAGAGAGAACTTCAAAGCCCAGTCGGCCGTGGTTGACCCGAAGCAGGGCTCGCCAGGCTTTGGGCCCGAAACGCAGACCATGGCTGACTCCTGAAGACAAGGCGCTTCGAACCTCTCGATTGCAGCGCAGGTACGAGTTGGAGGGTAGGGACCCGGCTTCTACCTCAACAGAACGCCGTGCGGACTTCCACGCCTTCGTAAAGGAGGAGTTGGAAAGGGAGAATAGGGAACTTCAGCAAGACAATGAGCTGATGCACCGGGACGAGCAAGTCAGAAAGCACATAGCGGCTAAACTGGCTGCAGCGTCAGTCCAAGTCGCGGTGTCCCCCCCAGACTTCCCAGAGCGCAGCGCAGTTCAGAAAGCAGTCGCCATCGGCCTGCTAGCGGACGCGTGTACTTACTGCCTCCCGGACTGTGACTCCGACGCAGAGACGTCAGTCACCCGCCTGGACTGCATAATGCAGGACGGCGATATCAGTCCGAGCTGGTGTGAGTCCCTGGCAGCGGTGTCCTCGATGGGAGCGCGCCCGAGGAGTTTCGACAGGCACAGTCGCACACCGACGTTGCTGCTGTTTTGGGCCTGGATTGCGGGCGTCAGAGTCAAGGTGTTGGTGGATTCGGGAGCATCCACCAATATTATCGCAAAGAGTACACTGCAGAAGCTCTCCGGCGTCAAGCCGGTGCGCCACGAGCAAGCCATGCGGGTTCGAGTGGCTGACGGCACCACATATGATGCTAATTCCTGCATCAGGCCCAAGCTCCTTGCTGAGACGTCGAAGGGGTCTTACGGCCAGCAGGTTGAGCTTCGGGTAATGCCCCTCGACCTCAAGGTGGATGTCATCCTGGGAGGTCCTTGGCGGGCGAACCTTTCCCCGGTTACACTGGATTATAAGAACTGGGGTTCGGTCCGGTTCACCAAGGGCAGGGAAGAGGTCGTCATCACCGGCTGTTCGCCGGGGTCCCCGGACCCCAGTCGGTCCAAGGACACGGCAATGGCAATGGTACAGGGAGTCCTTTTGAGCCAACGTCGAGCTCGCCGGGACCTGCGGACCCTCCGAAACAGAGAGGAGCAAGCTTTTGTCGTCTACCTCGGCCCCGATGGGACTTTTGGCGCGTTGGCCTGCAACAAGGGGGGGGGAGACTCCGACGAAGATTCCCCCAACGATGTTGTAGCAGGTCTAGCGTCAGAACCCTCCTCCGGGTCCGAGGATAGTGAAGTCAGCGTGCGTCCCAGCGCAACGGTGCCGGACGGAGCTGAGGAGTCTGAGGGGCCGGGAGGGTTGGTCTCGGACAGTTCTGAGTCCGGCTACAGTGACGTGGAAGGAGCGTATCATTTGCAGAGAGTAGGGGCGGTGGTCGAGGATATTAGGCCACAGGGATTTGCGAGTACGGTCGACGAGGCCGGGGATCACCCTGACCCTCTCAGCTTTTTCGCTAACAAACAGGAGGCGAACGGAGCATTTGCGTTGCTTCCGCCAGCGGTGCGTAGACAGGCGATAGAGGATCACGCGGCCGGGAAGCCACCCACCTGGCACGCTCCGGCAGCCGCGGCGCTCCGGCAGGGCCGGGGTCTGGTCGCGGAGCGACGACCCCGAGCACGGCGTAAGCGAGTGCGTTGGCGTGACCAGGTCGCAGCAGTCGGTCAGCCCGGTGCTGAAAGTGGCCCCTCCACTGAGCAGCCGCCGGGACCAAAAGTCCCCACCGTCCCGAGCCCTCAGAGTCAGAAGTCGCGAGCCTCGGCACCAGTCGTGCCGCCAGACACTACCCCGCCGCCAGCTCCGCAGACCACAGACCCGCCGGTACCGGCCGTCCCGCCAGGCACTACCCCGCCGCCAGCCCCACAGACTGCTCAGGCCTCCCCGGAACCGCCGGAGGACGAGATAGACGAGACGGTGTCGCCGGAAATCTGGCAGCAGCTTAGGGACCTGGAAAAGGAGTTCGCAGATGTCATTTGCACAGAGCTGCCGGAATCAGTCCAGGCAAGGGAATTCAAGTCCGGCATCCGGCTCAGGCCAGATTGGAGTGGGAACGCCTTGCACCGGCGAGGGTACAAGTTGTCGCAAGAGGAGTTGCGGCAACTCCGGCAACAGCTAGATGAGCTCTTAGCCAAAGGGTACATACGACCCTCGGCCTCTCCGTGGGGCTGCCCCGTGCTGATGGTCCCCAAGCCGAGTAATCCCAAGGAGTTGCGTCTAGTCATTGACTACAGACAGATCAATGAGATCACAGTCAAGGATAAGTACCCCCTCCCGGATGTCCAGAGTCTCTTAGATGACCTACAAGGGGCTACCGTCTTCTCTACGATGGATGCCCTTTGGGGATTTTGGCAGGTTCCTATGAAAGCAGAGGACGTGGAGAAAACCGCAATGACTACGCACTTTGGAGCGTGCGAGTGGTTGGTCATGCCTATGGGATTGTCAAACTCCCCAAGTACCTGGCAAAGGATGATGCAACAGTACCTCGGGCACCTACCCTTTTGCAGAGTATTTGTAGAGGACATCATGATTTTCTCGGCTGAGGTTCCGGGTAAGAGCGCCTATGAGGTACACCTCGACCACCTCCGCCAGGTCTTGGAGGCATGTCGAAAGAATTCCGTCTACCTTAAAAAGTCGAAAGTCAAACTGTGCAAACGATCAGTCCGGTTCCTAGGGCATGTGGTGGATCGGGATGGATGCCGCCCACAGCAGGATAAGGTTGCGTCGGTACGCGATTGGCCAGACCTAGAAACTGTCACACACGTGCGACAGTTCCTGGGCATGTGTGGCTTCTACCGGAGGTACATCCAGAACTTCGCAGATATCGCGTACCCGTTGACCCGCCTCACCAAATCCGGCGTGGACTGGACCTGGGGCGAGAATGAAAAGGCAGCATTTAAACAGCTAAAAACTGCTTTGATCTCCTCCCCAGCCTTGGCCCTACCCGATCAAAAGGGCGCAGCAGACGGTTCCAGACCCTTCTTTGTACAGACAGATGCCAGTGGAGTAGCACTAGGGGGTGTACTCATGCAGGATCAGGGACGAGGCTTACAGCTCTTGGCCTTTGAAAGCCGGCAGTTCTCCAGCGCAGAGCAGAACTATCACGCTGGGGAACGGGAGCTTTGTGCCATCCATCATTGCACCACGGTCACCTGGAGACATTATCTGATTTTTACATCATTTAAGCTCATGGGAGACCATAAACCCCTTCAGTGGCTCTTCGCCCCAGCTAGGGAGCTCAGCCGACGTCAGGCTCGCTGGTACGAGGACTTGGTAGAGGTAGGAGTCCATCAGATGGAGCACGTGCCAGGGCGCTGTTTAGTAGTACCAGACGCGCAGTCCCGGCGACCAGACTATCAGGAAATGTCAGCCAGAGAAGGGTTGAAGGAAAAAGGGATTGTGGATCGCGCCACGGATGGGCCCAGAGACTCCGCACCGATAGGCAAGGGGTCCGAAGAGGACGAGGATCCTACCTCTGTCCTCGGGGCAGTGGATCGCACCACCGATGGACCCGAGTACTCTGAGCCGAAAGGCAAGAGATGTGAAGAGGACGAGGATCCCACATCTGTCTTAGGCGCCACCTTCGAGTATAGTGATTCCGAGGACGAGTCCTTCCCTCCCACCAGTCCAGCACCGGTCATTGGTGAGCTCACCCATCTGAATGGGCTCACGTGGGTAGAGTCGCCGGCCCTTTGGCTGGACGCAGCTGCCACCCTAGCAGTAGGCGAGAAGTCCTTGAGGGATGCCGAATCGCTAGCAGTCATGACCAGAGCAGACCGAGCTAGGGAACAGGCCACAGCAGAAGTCCAGAGTCATCCGGAGGAAGGAGCACCGGGGACCGACGAGTTCCCCCACCCTGAGACCCAGAATCATCCAAAGGCAGCCGGAAAGGTACCTGAGCCCGTTAAGCCCCCAGAAGGTAGCTCCCACTACGACCAGGTCGTAGATCGCCAGGACTGGAAGCTGATCAGGGAGCGCTTTGAGGAGATAGCGGCCCAGTACGGGATGTTTGACGTTGACGCGTGTTGCGACTCCATGGGCGTTAACCGGCAGGTTGACACCTATTGGACCGACTGCTTGAAGGAAAAGTGGCGCGGGAAACACGTTTGGTGTAACCCCCCTTACACGAAGGATTCAGACTTGATAGAAAGAATTCTTCGGCATTTCCTTGCTGAGTGGCGCGCCGATCCGGAAAACACCTCGGCGATGTTCCTTCTGCCAGACTATGACGCTCCCTGGAGGCGGTTGATTCACCCCAAGTATGGGCTTCATCCGGTCAAGGTCTTTGACACGAAGGACGAAAAAGGTCGTCCCAACCACCTCTTCGAGTCTCCTGATGGAGGTCGGCCCCCGCTGCGCTGGCCGGTCCTTCTGGTGTGGGCCCCAGCAGCCAGCAGGGCAAAGCCCCGAGCGCCGCCTGCGCGAAAGGACAGTGAGGCAGAACCCGACGAGCCTTTAGTCACTACAGGGGTTGCAGCAAAGGCCAGGGCAGCGTCAGGACCACTGAAGGCTGATGAGTTCGTCCGCGCCTTGCAAGCGGAATACGAACGCAGCCCGTACCTCAGCTCGTTGAAGGAAGAACTGATCGCAGCCCCACATCAGAGGACAGACACATTTCGCATGGTAGACGACATGATATGGCGAGTGGCAGAAGGGCGGTATCAGCTAGTGCTAGCTCAGGATTCCCCCCTCAGAGAGCTGGTAATGCGCGAAGCACACGAGTCCCCAGCAGCAGGGCACACAGGAAGGGATAAGACACTGGACAGGG
This sequence comes from Cymbomonas tetramitiformis, assembly GCA_001247695.2. Lineage (NCBI taxonomy): Eukaryota > Viridiplantae > Chlorophyta > Pyramimonadophyceae > Pyramimonadales > Pyramimonadaceae > Cymbomonas > Cymbomonas tetramitiformis. The sequence goes on along the minus strand of LGRX02009467.1, from coordinate 13,807 downwards.
TATCCCGTCGTTTTTGGTGGCCACGCATGAGCAAGGATGTCACCGACTGGTGCAAATCCTGCGTCGTGTGCCAACAGACCCGGCCACGCAACGGGTATCCAGACGGTCAGCTTAACCCCCTGCAAGTCCCAGTAAGACTGTGGCAAGTGGTTAGTATCGACTTCGTCACTGGGCTGCCCCGCACAGAGCGAGGGTACGACGCGTTTGCTACCTTCACGGACAAGTTGTCCAAGATGGTGCACGTAGTCCCCATGCTTTACGCTGACAGCTCAGCTGCACAGATCGCGCGCATGTATTTCGACCAAGTGTGGCGTTTGCACGGCGCTCCCATGAAGATCGTCTGTGATCGGGACTCCCGCTTCAGGGATGAGATGCATCTCGAGCTACATCGGTTGATGGGAGTCCAGGTTGCCTCTACCACGCCGTACCACCCACAAGGTGATGGGCAGGCAGAGCACACAAACCACACGGTCGAACGCATGTTGCGCGCGTATGTCGACGCCAACCAGCACGATTGGGATGTGTGGTGTACCCCGGTCGAGTACGCCATTAATGACTCTCGTTCCGCCGTCACGGGCTTCACCCCTTTTGAACTGACGTATGGTCACGCTCCGGCCTCTCAGCTGGACTTCTTCGTGGAGGCAGCACTTGCATCACGGAGAGGCCGAGCTAAGGGGGGAGGGGCGCAGCAGTAAAAAAGGGTACAGCCCACGAGACAGCCCGCCAATTTGTTCGCCAGTTGCAGCTCGCTAGGGAGAAGCTGCTCTTAGCTCAGCAGCAGCAGATCGCCCAGTACGACGCGCGTCACAAGTCCAGGAGTTACGCAGTAGGCGATGAGGTTTGGGTGGACGCCACGTACAGTACCTCACCCAGCCGGGCGACCGCGGGTTGCACAAGAAATTGCTTAAGAAGCGCCTCGGGCTCCTTCGGGTGCTGGAAGTCTTTCACAGCGACAGGCAGATGGCCCTTCCCGCGAGCGATAGAGGCGCACCGTCGGCCTATAGGTTGCAGACGCCTAAGCAGTGGAAAGTGCACGATGTGTTTACCGTGGACCGGCTTTCGCCGGTAGAGTCGAGCAGTCGCTTTGTTGAGAGAGCTAAGGAGATTCCCCCTCCTCCGTTGGACGTCAGCGGGCGCAAGGAAAGGTAAACGATATTTGACACGAAGTGGGAACTGATTCCGCGCGATCGAGATGTCATCAGACCTGAGACAGGTCGTCATCGTCATTTCGCCGGATCCGAGGTGCCACCGCTGCGAGGTGCACATGGTAAAGCTGCGAACGGAAGGTCAAAGGCAAAGGGGAAGGCAAAGGGTTTAAGATTTAGCGGCAGTAGGAATAGTTTTCAGAAGCATATGAAAAGTATTCTAGTGCTTCTGAAAACTATTCCTACTTCTTCTATATCCTAAACCCTTTGCCTTGCCTTTTACTGCTGCACGCGACCGGCAAGCATCTTTGAAACTTCCGAGTTTCAAAGATGCGTTTTGTATTTTGGGTGCACCCTAAAATTACAAAACAGCCGAGCGCTTCCCGTTTGTGCGGGATATTCACATTTATTCCATGGCATATTTCATATGAAATATACACATAAGCACGAAGGCATCGGCCACGCATCTTTGAAACTAACGAGTTTCAAAGATGCGTTTTTGGTCATTTGGGTGCGCATACCCAAATAACAAATCAGCCGAGCGCTTCCCGTTGGCGTGGGGTATCCATCGCTTGAATGTTGAATATTCATTATGATATGAGTTAGCATGCGAGGTTGCGAAGGCATCGGGACAGAATCTACGAAACTGTCCTATGCCTTTGCCTTTGGGTTTGGGTTCGAACGTACCCAAACCCAAAGATGCCAAACAGCCGAGGGCTTCCCCTTGCGTCCTAGCGCACGAAACTTGGCACAAATACTGCCAAGATACATATCTTTAAGTTACCTGAAGCTCAAGGCTTCAAGTTACTTGTGCGCGAAACGCGCAATTTGTTTCTAAGGCAGATGTTTTGGGTTTGGGTTCGAACGTGACACCCAAACCCAAAGATGCCAAACAGCCGAGGGCTTCCCGTGCGTCCTAGAGCACGAAACTTGGCACAAATACTGACAAGGTACATATCTTTAAGTTACCTGAAGCTCAAGGCTTCAAGTTACTTGTGCGCGAAACGCGCAATTTGTTTCTAAGGCAGATGTTTTGGGTTTGGGTTCGAACCCAAACTCAAAGATGCCAAACAGCCGAGGGCTTCCCGTGCGTCCTAGAGCACGAAACTTGGCACAAATACTGCCAAGATACATATCTTTAAGTTACTTGAAGCTCAAGGCTTCAAGTTACTTGTGCGCGAAACGCGCAATTTATTTCTAAGGCAGATGTTTTGGGTTTGGGTTTGGGTTCGAACCCAAACGCAAAGATGCCAAACAGCCGAGGGCTTCCCGTGCGTCCTAGAGCACGAAGCTTGGCACAAATACTGCCAAGGGATATATCTTTAAGTTACCTGAAGCTCAAGGCTTCAAGTTACTTGTGCGCGAAACGCGCAATTTATTTCTAAGGCAGATGTTTTGGGTTCGAGTTTGGGTTCGAACCCAAACCCAAAGATGCCAAGCAGCCGAGGGTTTCCCCTGCGTGTGCATGCGTGTTAATTCATACGAAATATTTCATGGAATACATGTGAATATCCCGCACAAACGGGAAGCGCTCGGCTGTTTTGTAATTTTAGGGTGCACCCAAAATACAAAACGCATCTTTGAAACTCGGAAGTTTCAAAGATGCTTGCCGGTCGCGTGCAGCAGTAAAAGGAAAGTCAAAGGGTTTAGGATATAGAAGAAGTAGGAATAGTTTTCAGAAGCACTAGAATACTTTCCATATGCTTCTGAAAACTATTCCTACTGCCGCTAAATCTTAAACCCTTTGCCTTTCCCTTTGCCTTTGACCTTCCGTTCGCAGCTTTACCATGTGCACCTCGGAGCGGTGGCACCTCGGATCCGGCGAAATGACGATGACGACCTGTCTCAGGTCTGATGACATCTCGATCGCGCGGAATCAGTTCCCACTTCGTGTCAAATATCGTTTACCCAAGGAAACCCACGTCGAGAGGGTGGAGCGTTCGCGCACGCGCCAGCGTCAGGGTAGGAGGTGGACGGAGTACCTGGTGCTGGAATCTGTATAGGCAGCCCTGACTGGGAGTCCCGGTGCAGGCCCCTATGACAGACCCCTAGGACCAACACTGGACCGCTGACTGATCTATAGGTTCGTGCTGTGACACACGCTGTGTCACAGGTAGGCTAGTATCCGAGACCGTTGCGAGACCGTTCCGGGTATATCTAGCTTAGGGTTTATTATCTTATCACAGTTTATCCACACAGTTCGGGACCCTCTGATATCTAGTGAACTAGGATATTCCGGTAGGTCGTGGCCCCATCCACGCTTTATTCCACTTGCTAGTTTGGCCATGATTGGCTAAACGGCCGCTCGGAGAGGTGGTGCGCGTTTGCGCGTTTGGGCATTAGTGGAGACTTTGAGATGAGCGGCTTGCGGTGAGCGACTTGGGCCGCAGCTATGGGGTGCCGGCTTGGATTGGGTTTCGTCGTCGCAATGTTCACTATTCGCGGTTCTCTGCTCGCTCTGATCCCGCCTGCTGCCGTGTTTTGGGCTGGTGACTTAAGCACCTTTGACTTCGACGACATCTTCCTTCGCCCCTCGCTAGCATGGCCCGACCGCTCTTTCCGTGTCTGTGACGTCACATTTTCTCCGCGACCCTACCCAAACGTGCTGCAGCGTACCGCCTCCCCTCAGGCTTATCTAGAGATGGGAATCACAACGAGATCCAAGAAGTCCCTCACGAGGGACAGCGACATCGACGCCTCTCTGAGGTTGATCGACGGGGTACGGAACACGCCGACGGCAGCTACGCCTTCAGTTCCTACCCCCAACCCTGCATCGAACGAAGACGCGGACGTGGCCGTCAGACGTTACTTGCAGGAGCAATCCAAGTTGGCGGACGAGATCTACAAGGCGCGTCTCCATCGGGCTTGGGCCAAGAGTATCCGTGAGGATATTCTTGGTGACAAGAAACATCATTTCCGCGGTACGGACGACGCTGGCCTTCTGTCCGACCTGGTGGTGCAGCTGCGTACGGAGTTTCAGTCGGCCGGACTGGAACTGTGTGCCTTTGACCTCGACGACCCTCTGGCTCCGGTGGTCAACAAGGTGAATGGCCTCTTGTACGACGTTCTGGCTCTCGTGGTGGAGAAGCACAGCAACGCCTACGTCTGGCTCACTGGTACGGATTCCTCGACTGACCGAGATGGACGGCGTGCTCTTGTCGACATCATCAAGGGCTCTGTACCAGTGGCGCTGCGGGAATCGCAGCAGGAGGAGCATGCGGCTTTACGTTATCCCGCAAACGTTGACCCGCAGCCGATTTTGGCTAAGGAACAGCGTTTGGTGCGGGATAACAGGACTTCAGACTGGACTCCGACCGAGGCAACACGAAAATTGTCTCTCTACACCCGCCTCGACCCCGTGTTTTACGCGGCGGTAAAGGTCCGCTATCCCATGGCTGCCGACCTGTCCCACGTGTCCCTTGCTTCTCTTCGCTCCTTGGTGGTCGAGATTTATCAGTCTTGGGCGCAGACGGACGGGGGGAAGGCAGCTTCTGGTGCGGGCGGGGTCTCCGCACACCTCTCCAGCAGTGAGTACGATGCGCTGCTCCAGAAGATCACGGAGCTGACGGAGCTCGTACAGCGGCAGCGGGGTGAGGCCGCCCCGGTTGTGCGTCAACAACGGGAGCGGGTGCAGCAGCGGCAGCAGCAGCAGCGGGGGCAGCAGCCGCGAGGATTCCGTGTGGGGACCCACAAGGCCCCACCGGTGGGATTCGACCGTGACGATCAACGGGCAAGGCCGTTCTGCGGTAGGTGCAAGAAGGCGGGGAAAGGTGAGGCGTATCACTTCTACCGCGACTGCCCGTTGGGCGGGCGCCAACACCCGCCCACCTCTGCCGCGGCATTTTGCGTTCCCATCGACGAGGAGGACGCAGAGGGGGTGCACGCACTCGCCATGTGTGCGTTGTTCCAGCAGGCGGCGGATGACGGGGCGGAGTCCTTCGCGCGTGCGGCAGCCGCGTACGGGCCGCCCGCGGTGCTTTCTGCGGGAGCGGTGGGCGGCATTGACGTGTCCGCCTACGGCTTCACCGTGGAGCAGCAGCCGGATTCCGAGGGGGACGACATTCTCCGCAGGCTCGACGATCTTGCCGCGGAGGTTCACTCCGCGGCCAACCCACAGGTGCATTACACTCACGCATCTTTCCCGCCTCCTGCCGGTGACGGCAAGGGGGCTTCGGCTCTGGTGTGCGTACCCGCCGCAGCGGTGGCCACACCGGAGGAGCAGGTTCCGGCAGGTGGTGCGGCGGCATCGGCATCCGCCGTGCCGGCCCCTGCTATGCCTGTCTCGCAGGGAGAAGATGTGAAGCCCGCGCCACCTCAATCGGCGCGGGTGACCACCACAGCGGACGCGGACGGTGAGTTCGCTGGGTTCGTTCAGACCGTGAACCACGCCGCCATCGGACAGGTTGATCTCACGGGGTACGACACGGACGATTACGAGGGCCTCGCTGACGGCAGCTTCGTAGTGAAGCCGCGGGCCTCGGCCGTCTCGGCAAATCACTCGTCAACGCCCGCGGCCCAAGCACCTCACTCTGGTGGTGTTCTGGAGGATTGGCGTGAGGGTGCTCCCCGCAGCTACGGCTGTGGAAAGCCTCCGTGGGGCTTCCCCGCCCACGCGGGCTTGTGGGGGATGCCCTTCCTTCTCTCTTTCATTCTCTTGATCTCTGTCATGGGAGTAGGAGCAGCCACCTACACGGTGGCCAACGACGTCGACCCTGTGCAGGTATCGGGTCGGGCTGCGCTGCAGCCTGTGCTGTGCAGGAGGCGAGGAGTCACCGCTTGACACGGTGCCATGTGCCATCCCGCCTCGTCGCCACCGGCGGGTGCAGCGGCGGCAGGGCCTCTACATGGCTCCGGTGCCGTGGAATCCCGGGCCGCCGCCGCCTGGCATCTTATTTGAGGGCGGTCCTCCGTTGTCGCCGGCATTGTCTTCAGATGACGAGGCGCCACCTTCGGGTAGCACTTGGCAGCACCCTGGTGCGGTGCAGCCTCCCGTGATCGACGGATCAACAACACCGACTCCGTCAAATTCTCTGGCGAATGATTTCCCCGTGACCGACACCTTGCACTTTGGCAGCCCTGTGCTACTCCGCCGTGCTGCTGTGGACTGCTACAGTGCTCGTTGTGGTGACGGTGCTCCTCTGGCCATTGACCCCGAGTAGTTATGTTTCTGGTTCTGGCAGTACACCACTTTCATGGTGGTGTGCTGAGATGTACTTTGACCTCAACACGGTCTTCAATCTGGTTTATGCTTTTACTTTGACAACTTTGAACTCTTCAATCTGACTTGCTGACACAGAGCTTTTCAGTAGTTTCGCAGGACTTGCATTGCCTGTATGTTTCTGCTCTTGTGCCGGCTAGAGGGTTTCAATTTGTGTATCAGAATTGCACAGTTGAATTAGCAGTTAGGTTTGTCACCCTAGCTCCTACCCTAACTTATCTTAACATTCTGACTCTCCTAGACAGTCACCACCCACAGTGCTGGGGTGGTGTGCTGGAATCTGTATAGGCAGCCCTGACTGGGAGTCCCGGTGCAGGCCCCTATGACAGACCCCTAGGACCAACACTGGACCGCTGACTGATCTATAGGTTCGTGCTGTGACACACGCTGTGTCACAGGTAGGCTAGTATCCGAGACCGTTGCGAGACCGTTCCGGGTATATCTAGCTTAGGGTTTATTATCTTATCACAGTTTATCCACACAGTTCGGGACCCTCTGATATCTAGTGAACTAGGATATTCCGGTACCTGGTCAAGTGGACAGGAATGCCCCGCAGTGAGAACGAGTGGAAGACCCGAGAGGATCTGGAGTGGGACGGAGCCGGCAGGCCCGGTGTCCCCAACCGGGCGTTGTTGGAGTTTGAGAGGATCGAGGCTAAGAGAGTGGAGCGAGAGAAGCTTAGGGTCCGTAAGAGGCGCGACGAGTCCGCAGGAGCGGTATGGACCACGCTATCGGAGGAGCTCAAGGTAGACGGAGCAATGCCATGGGTGCCAGAGGAGAGGTTTGATGAGGAAGTAAGTAGGAACTTTCGCGAGAGTATCTGCTCAGAGCACCCTGCCGCCAGTCAACGGAGCCGCAGCACTTGAGAAGGAGCCAGTCGGCCAGTCTAAGATTCTCGTATTGTTTTGTGGGACCGGGTCAGTCGAGAGGCAGTTCACTAAGCAATTTCCCAACAGCGAAGTAGTTGCCGTAGACATTCAGCCCAAGTGGGGCCCCACACATTGCGAGGATATCATGCAATGGGACTACCGACAGTTCAGACCAGGACACTTCGACGTAGTCTGGGCTAGCCCACCTTGTACAGAGTACAGCCAGGCGAAGACGGTAGGCATCCGAGATTTGCGCGCTGCGGACAGGCGAGTTCGTAGGACATTGGAGATCATCCGGTACTTGAGGCCCGAAGCATACTTCATTGAGAACCCGAAGGGAAGAGAGCCCCACGGTTTGCACACGCGTCGCTGCATGAGCAATCTACCAGCTCCGCACCTCGTCACGTACTGCAAATACGGGACCGCATACAGGAAGCCCACGCACATCTGGACCAACGTTCCGTTGCGCACACCCTTGCGAGTGTGCGATTCCGACACGCCTTGCGAGTTCTTCCGGCAGCACGGTAGGCACGAGAAAGTAGCGCAAGGAGGGCGCGCGATGAGAGCCGGAGGTGTGTTTGCGGAGGGCATGGGAGCGCGAGAGAATTTGTATGGGATTCCGTCGGCACTGTTAAAACAGCTTTTCCACAACCTGACCCTACATGAAGAGGTGCATGCGTTCCTGTCTGAACTGCTTGTCAGGGAGGATCTGAGCGAGATGAGCGTTTTAGTCCAGTCAGCTGTTGTTGAGAGTGACCCGCCCGAGTTTGAGCCGGAACCGATAGCGTTAGCGGGAGTACGAGCTGAAGTGACGATCATACCTGAGGGCGGATGGGAATCTGACGCGAGTGGTCTTAGCGATTGAGAGCGTTGGGGAGCGTCGGGAAGAGCGGTGGCTCCAGCCTTGGCGAGACCAGGCGGCAGGTGAGAACCTGGGTAATCCATCCGAGAGAGCAGTGGCTCCAGCCTTGGCGAGACCAGGCGGCAGGTGAGAACCTGGGTAATCCATCCGAGAGAGCAGTGGCTCTAGCCTCGGCACAGCCAGGCAACAGGTGGAAATCTGTATAATCCATTTGAGCAGTGGCTCTAAGCCTCGGTATGACCAGGCGGCAGGTGAGAACCTGGATAATCTATCCAACCGAGCAGTGGCTCTAGCCTCGGTGCGACCAGGCAACAGGTGGAAATCTGTATAATCCATTTCACGAGAGCATTGGCTCCGGACCTGGCACGACCGGGCAGCAGTTGGAGATCTGGGTAAAAGCTCTAAGCACTCCGAGGAGGCGGTGAAGGTTTAAAACCTTTCCTCCGGGCCGGCATCCCGAGAACTGTCAGGTAATTGGCAAACCTATTGTCATCCCCTGTAAGTGTACCGTGTTGGAAGGTTTAAAACCTTGAGCGTGGTAATGGATGTGAGACCTTGAGCCTTGGGGGAGCCTGGTAGTGCAGATGGCAGACCGGTGAGAGGCCGACCCTTGTGCTTAAGAGGTCGATCTCCTTATTGCGGTGTGTCTTGGGAAGTGTAATGTCATCCCAGACAACAGGCGGCTGAGACCTGTATAATCATTCAGAGCAACAGTAGAAGATCTGTATAAAAACTTTACTGGTCCGACGTGGTCAGCGTGGACGTGACCTTCCCTAAGGGGGGGGGAGTTGTGCTAGGAGGCAAGCACAAGAGCAAGAAAAACGGCTAAGTATAAAACGCAAGAGTACTCAGTACGGAGTACAGTAGGACCGATCACAATGATGTTGATGTGAGGTGCCTAGCCTGTTGTACGGAGTACTCAGTACAGTTGAGTTATGGAAAGAGTTCCTGAATGTATAAGAACTCTAAGTGTAACCCGTTTCGGAGATGAGAACTGAACTGAAAAGTGTAACATAAAAGTAAAGAGCCGTAACTGCTGTATATTGTGTATTGAAAGCATGCACTTGAAAGCAAAATCATAACTAATAAGATTTACGAAACCGAAGTCTTTTAGTTGACCAAGCGTAATCATACCTCGTGCGGTCGTTCAGTAAGTGTAGATAGAATAAGTCCGAAACCGTAAAGAAGAGATAAGCAAGAGTGGAGACTCCTACAGTTGCGCTATGAATTATTGCTCGCAATCTTGATGATAATTCAGTTATAACGTACTGTCTCTATCTCTTTGGTACTTATCATGATTGTATGATAGTTATCGAGAACTCTCGATGATTATCATGATATATCAGGCCGAATACAATTATTCGTATCAATCGATTAGTTCGTTGTACTTATTCATATCAATCGATTAGTTCGATTGAGTTATTCATATCAATCGATTATTTTAACTGAGTTATTCATATCAATCGATTAGTTCAACAAGGTTATTCATATCAATCGATAGGGGTTTTTGAATTATCGGGAGTTATTCGATAAGTTCAAAAAATCGCGATACCGAGCCTTGGTCTAGTGTCATTCCCAGTGTGTCATCTTCGGTGGTCAGCCTGTGACACTCAGCTCGGGTATATCTTGTGTTTTACCCAAGCTTAGTGATCCGTTGTTTCACCGTCGGCAGCGGGTCCCCACTGCCTGAGCCGTTGTTTCCAGCACCACCTGATTACCACCCTACATAGGGGCTTACCGCCGTTTACCACCAGTTTACCACATTTTAACACCGGTTTACCACATTTTACCACGATTCCTTCTCAGTGTGCACGTTGGGCGGTGCTCGCATATGCAAGCGTGTCGGTACAAGACGCTTGCTTGGTCCGCTTGGGACGCCACTTCTCTTGCAACCGAAGGATCGCTTATTCCGATATTTCAATATTCCGATATCTTTCCCGATATGACACTGATTTTGTATTAGTCGATGCCGATATGATATGCATGATATGGCGTGGTATTAGTTGATACCGATGTTACATAATTAGTAATTAGTCGATATTGATACATTCCGCGGATAACTCTTAAAAAAATTATCGATTGATAGCAATATCGCCGATATATCGATATATCGGATGTCGGTTGCAACCGATACCGTGCCTTGGTAGTGGCTGTTCACTTCCAGCTTCGGAGTCCAAGTGTCGCATGGTGTTGCTCTTAAGTCGGAAATTGGTGAAAATACTTCACTTTTTCTACCTGCTGACGATTGCTGCGTCTTTCTCCTCCGTTTCCTAACGCAATTTTTCTTCCCTGCCCGCCCACCCTTAAAAATGGGTTCTCCAACTCAGGCTCCGATCTGACGCTGGAGTGCTGCCTTGCTGCTTCGCCTTACTTTCCGCTCTTTTTCTCGCCATTCCTACCCAACGGGAGCGGATCGGACAAGGTGACTGGGCGGTCATCCGATTTACGGGGAATCCGCAGGATCAACAGTATCACTGTAACGTCGACCCTCGCGTGTCGCAGGCCGCGCAGCGGCCGCGCTCGGAGAAACTCTGGGAACAAGCGTAGGAGGGGATGCGGATGAATGGGAACTTGCGTGACACACGACGGTATGCGTTGGGCAGGCGAGCAGCCGAACGTGAAAGGCGAACTTTCGACCGGCACGGCACAGATCAACCACAGAGCGGGGAATCGAAGCGGAACGCAAGGATATAAAGTGCAGTCGAGTGATCGGTTGAGATCATCGATTTGTTTAGCGATATTCTATCGTGTTTGTCACTGTGGCGCATTTTTTTTTCTCGACTGTTTCGCTGAGTTTACTAAGTACTCTGTTTGGGGTCTCGGCGCACTACTCTCTGCACCCTCGATTCATCTTCTGCCGTTTCATCAAAGAAGTGGTGAACGGCATCCCCGTTTATCGTGTGTTGGGATTTCATAGCGCTTCATCATGGTGGACCACTCCATAGACCATGAGGCCCAGGAGCGAATGGCTCGGGTGGCACGGCAACTTCGAGAGACCGAGCGAGTCTCCAATCCGGGAGTGGTAACAGAAGCCAGGCGCTTGGTGAGCCAGATCCGCCGCGGGACGGCAGACGCCGCTGTTCTGCACAAACTCGCTGCCATTATTGAGCGCGAGGAGCGAAGGTATCCATTTCCATATCTTCGTGCAATTCCGCTCACTTCACCTAGGAATTTGAACCCACGCACAAAACAATGTCCGTTCTACGCTCATAGGTACCAAGAGCTGGTTGGGGATCCTTACCTTCAAAATCAACGCGGCATTTACACCATCGGAAAAGTTCTCAATCTTGTGAAGGTGTGGAAATTGCGACTCTCCGCTGTGATACCCACTGACTAGAGAGTGCAAACTTCGAGATATGTCGGAAAATGTAGTGAACCGTACTCCTCGCTTCATGCATGATTCTCTAGGCCACCGTTTTGTTCTTCTGCCGATGGCAGTTTTCGTACAAACTTTATTATTCATTTAGCGTTGGCAGATGGTCCTCTTCCTCTCGCCGCTCTCTCTTGGCAGCACTTCTTTCAAACACCACTGCCGTTGAAGTTGTAGGCACAGCCGCCACTCGCCCACCCGAATAGTCTCTCGCAAAATTCTTGAGGCCTTTCTTGGATTGGATAGGTCCTCAAATAACCCCTTTATGAACCCAGGTGGCTTCTCGTGGAGAGTCTCGAGAGCCGTCGTCCCTGACCGCCATCCGTCTTCATCCCATCTCATTCGAACTGTCGCGTTGGGACGCAGTTTTGCTTTCGAGGATTCTCAGTCGCGCAGTCGTCCATGCAGGCTCTGCTTTCTGCACGTATGATAGTCCTGCAACCAAGTGATAGACAAACGTCTGCATAGTGCAACCCACGCGCAATTTACAAAGCTGGGGGCACTGATATAGAGAAACGCTGTGGCTTAAAGCGTTTCTCTCTATCAGATCTAAGCATCTGAACGAGTGTGACTCGGGTATTGAGCCTTGGCTTGCAGCTGGATGATGAGGAGGATTTAGACGACTTGGCCTGGCACTTCCTCACGGATCGAAATGCGGACCCTGCGCTCCGCGCGGCCACTGCACGCCTCGCGCTTTCTGTCCTCTTCTGTACCGGGTACCAGGTGTGCAATTGCAATTGTGTAGCATCATGTCGTATGCTGCTGCTTTTCTGTGTGCTTATAGGGTGGGCCTTAGACCCCCGGCTGCGCGGTTGTGCTTCACAGGCTTTGGACCATGGTTTCTCACTGCTGGGGTCAGCCGGTGCCCTGGGTGCTAGGAGAACTTTTGTGATAAGAAGCTGCACACCTCTATATACTGCCTAGCACATATACCGTCTATTTCTATGCGCAGCTGTAAACCTCCGCTGAGTATTGCAAAACCTAAAGGTGCAGGATTCAAAGTTGTTAACGCGGGCCTGGCGCGGTGCTAGAGGGAAGTCTGCGGTGTGTGGCGAGGTGCTGGAGGGAAGTCTGCGGTGTGTGGCGAGGTGCTGGAAAGACTGCGGTGTGGCGGCTGGAGGGAAGACTGGTGTGGCGAGGTGCTGGAGGGAAGACTGCGTGTGTGGCGAGGTGCTGGAGGGAAGTCTGCGGTGTGTGGCGAGGTGCTGAGGGAAGTTCGGTGTGTGGCGAGGTGCTGGAGGAAGTCTGCGGTTTGTGGCGAGGTGCTGGAGGGAAGACTGCGGTGTGTGGCGAGGTGCTGGAGGGAAGTCTGCGGTTTGTGCAAGGATTGAAAGGGGGTTTGGATGGGTTGAAGACATGTGCAAGGATTGAAAGGGGTTTGGGTGGGTTGAAGACGTGCAGAGGATTGAAACGGGTTTGGGTGGGTTGAAGACGTGAGGGATTGAAAGGGGTTATGATTTGCACGCAATTGCTGTGCACAGCATCCAATGGACGATGAGAATACGATGAAGCGTGTTCACGACTGGGCCGTTGGCGACCAGAGCAACAAAGATCTTCAGGGCTTGGAAGGTACTAGACCCTTGCAACTCGGCTGCATGGAGCCCATCAACTGGAGTCCCCTCCTCACGTGGACAGGCAACATTGGTGCGACTTATTGCTCAACGAGACGTGCATTCCGTCACCGCCACCCTCTCAGAATGTTCAGGAGCATCTCTTGATCACAACGACCATTGCGGCTTGGTTGTCCCGCTTCATCGGCTTATTGCCGACTCAGGTACTAGAGGTAGGGTAACCGTGTGCTTGGAGGGGGGCGGGGGACTCCCGCAGGGCGCCGCCTGAAGACCTACTCAACGGGGCTCTTAGCCATAGCCCTCACTTCTGACGAGGCTGCCGGGCAACTTGTACTCCCCTCTCACCGCCCTGGCTTCCCAATCCCTGACATCCGCCATCGGCACTGATGCAAAGCACCCGTCCACGCGCGGCGATCACCACTCGCGCTGCTCCGAAGCGCTGACTACTGCTCGCGCTGCTCCGAAGCGCTGACTACTGCTGGGAGATACCTCTGACCCCGGGAGCGCAGCCTAGTCCGCGGAGCAGAGCACACCATGAACCCAGGGCCAACAAATAGGCGTTGGGTCACTCATTGGGTGTCATCAACACCCCGTTGTGTGCTGAAATCTACGTCTTGGGGCGTCACATAGCGTTTTGCCTCCGTCATTTGTCAGGGGTCATGCGCCATGTTGCTGCACCTGTGCACCTGCGACTCCGTCATTTGTCAGGGGTCATGCGCCATGTTGCTGCGCCTGTGCACCTGCGACTCCGTCATTTGTCAGGGGTCATGCG
>LGRX02009466.1:0-12372 GCA_001247695.2 Cymbomonas tetramitiformis | reverse complement strand
CTCGTGGGAGGGGCGGATGATGTGAGGTCATGGGAGGGAGAGTCGTTTGTCGTGTGGCCGTCCAGTTGGAGGGGGGTGTAGAGTTGTAGACAAGGTCGGGTTGGTGGGCGTTCGGCTCACGCACGTCATGCGCAGGCGCACCCTCTAGTTTACCCGCGCCAGCTCGGCACGCATGGGATCACACCCAGCCTGTGTACGCAGCTCGTGGGAGGGGCGGATGATGTGAGGTCATGGAAGGGAGAGTCGTTTGTCGTGTGGTCGTTCGGTTGGAGGGGAATGTAAGTTGTAAACAAGTTCGGGTTGGTGGGCGTTCGGCTCACGCACGTCATGCGCGGCGCACCCTCTAGTTTACCCGCGCCAGCTCTGCACGCATGGGATCGCACCCAGCCTGTGCACGCAGCTCGTGGGAGGGGCGGATGATGTGAGGTCATGGGAGGGAGAGTCGTTTGTCGTGTGGCCGTTCAGTTGGAGGGGGGTGTAGAGTTGTAGACAAGGTCGGGTTGGTGGGCGTCCGGCTCACGCACGTCATGCGCAGGCGCACCCTCTAGTTTACCCGCGCCAGCTCTGCACGCATGGGATCACACCCAGCCTGTGTACGCAGCCCGTGGGAGGGGCGGATGATCCATGTGAGGTCATGGGAGGAAGAGTCGTTTGTCGTGTGGCCATTCAGTTGTAGGGGGGTGTAGAGTTGTAGACAAGGTCGGGTTGGTGGGCGTTCGGCTCACGCACGTCATGCGCAGGCGCACCCTCTAATGTACCCGCGCCAGCTCTGCACGCATGGGATCACACCCAGCCTGTGTACGCAGCTCGTGGGAGGGGCGGATGATGTGAGGTCATGGGAGGGAGAGTCGTTTGTCGTGTGGCCGTCGTCAGTTGGAGGGGGTGTAGAGTTGTAGACAAGGTCGGTGTAAGGCCGATGGTGCCATGGTATCCCCTCAACAGGGTTGTCGACTTGAGCCAAGCGTGCGCGTGTTTACCACTGGCATGTCTCTTGGCTTGTCGTGCAATGGTGTATGGTCGGGTCAGACAAGGTCGGGTTGGTGGGCGTTCGGCTCACGCACGTCATGCGCAGGCGCACCCTCTAGTTTACCCGCGCCAGCTCTGAACTTATGGGATCACACCCAGCCTGTGTACGCAGCTCGTGGGAGGGGCGGATGATGTGAGGTCATGGGAGGGAGAGTCGTTTGTCGTGTGGCCGTCGTCAGTTGGAGGGGGGTGTAGAGTTGTAGACAAGGTCGGGTTGGTGGGCGTCCGGCTCACGCACGTCATGCGCAGGCGCACCCTCTAGTTTACCCGCGCCAGCTCTGCACGCATGGGATCACACCCAGCCTGTGTACGCAGCCCGTGGGAGGGGCGGATGATGTGAGGTCATGGGAGGAAGAGTCGTTTGTCGTGTGGCCATTCAGTTGTAGGGGGGTGTAGAGTTGTAGACAAGGTCGGGTTGGTGGGCGTTCGGCTCACGCACGTCATGCGCAGGCGCACCCTCTAGTGTACCCGCGCCAGCTCTGCACGCATGGGATCACACCCAGCCTGTGTACGCAGCTCGTGGGAGGGGCGGATGATGTGAGGTCATGGGAGGGAGAGTCGTTTGTCGTGTGGCCGTCTAGTTGGAGGGGGGTGTAGAGTTGTAGACAAGGTCGGTGTAAGGCCGATGGTGCCATGGTATCCCCTCAACAGGGTTGTCGACTTGAGCCAAGCGTGCGCGTGTTTACCACTGGCATGTCTCTTGGCTTGTCGTGCAATGGTGTATGGTCGGGTCAGACAAGGTCGGGTTGGTGGGCGTCCGGCTCACGCACGTCATGCGCAGGCGCACCCTCTAGTTTACCCGCGCCAGCTCTGCACGCATGGGATCACACCCAGCCTGTGTACCCATCGAGGGTGCGCATGGGATCACACCCATCCATGATGCACGTTACAGCACGCTCGTTTAGGAGGTACAGCGTGACGTCATGACAAATTGAACCTAGCTCACGGGCTTGCACAGGGAGATGAAGTTGAGGAGGTGTACACGTGGGAGGAGGTTCTGCGAGTCTTTTTTCCCAGACCCGAGGAGGACTTGTGCATATTGTGTTTAGAGGAAGTGCATCCGGAGGATCAACTGAACTGCGGTGGCCTAGGTTGCGCATGTAAAGAGAAAAACATGCATATTTCGTGTTTTGGTATGTTTGTAGAAACCCATGCCCCCGGCTGGGTCACGTGCCCATGCTGTAGGCAGAAGTGGTTTAAGTGAACCGTTCTTCAACGTGTGTGTACATTGTGTAAATAGTACCGAGTCTCCCCTTGCCTGTTTTGTATTCACTTACAGCTTG
The DNA here is from genome assembly GCA_001247695.2 of Cymbomonas tetramitiformis. NCBI lineage: Eukaryota > Viridiplantae > Chlorophyta > Pyramimonadophyceae > Pyramimonadales > Pyramimonadaceae > Cymbomonas > Cymbomonas tetramitiformis. Next base: position 10,063 of record LGRX02009466.1, on the reverse strand, counting down.
TTAGCTGTTCTTTGAAAATGAAGACGTGGATGTTTCCGGTGTCCTTCTTAAAAGTGTCTTGCAAGCCTGAATGGACAGTATGTTATCTCCGGACAGAAGCCTGGACGGAGAGTAGGTTGCCTCCTGTATTCTCCTCCAACTCCTGTTCCTGTTCAGCACTCATCATGCAATCAGTCCGGGCTGTGTCAGGCTGCTCTGTACCGCGGGCCTGAGGAGGAGGTGATCGCCATTTTGCGCCTGCTTCGCGAACCTGGCGACCCGGTTCTGTACGCGGAGGTGGTGTGGCACAATGCCACCACCACATACGAGCCAGTTTCCGGTCCTAGACCGAATGGTACAATTCTGAACTTAGAATTGTACCAGGATTTTATCATGAGCGCCAATAGGGCCGGCTGCCGCAGAGTGCCGTGGAGGTGCTCGGTCTGCGAGCTAAACGGCTGGCCGGATGGTATTTCCGAGCCTCCGCCTGTGAGGCGGAGCCTTAATGGCTGCCGTTTAGGTATCTGCCAGGCCTGCTACGAGGGTGTGATGGCGTACAGGCCTCCCAACGAGCGACAGTGCCCTTTTTGCAGAGGGTACTTTGAGCATCGCAGTGGAGTGCACTACTACGAGGAAGCGTAGAGTTGCCAAGTAGCCTAGTTGCCCCACAATTTCTTTAAATTGCTTACAGAACCACCTGCAACATGTATAACAGTGTTTATCAACTTCGATTCCAATAAAAGTTCCATTGGTGTCGTGTTGCCGTTAAGTTGAGTTTACGGGGTTGCTCACCGTTTCTCACGATTTCCGGTGTGGTGTATGTGCCGTAGCCCTCACTCTCTGCACCATCCGCTACAAAGGAAAAAACCCGATCCGCTCGGCGTCGCAAGGCAAAGGCGCTGCGGTCCTGGGCAGTAAAAAAAGAAGTTCATGACGCACCCCGCCACAGTCAACCACTGCAACTTCCTTGTTTTCACCAGGCATTATCTGTTGAATCAATTCAAAAGAGGTTCCGGCTTGGAAAACCGGAGGCCTGCCTCGACAATCTCGTCCAGATAGCTGCACAGTTTGGGGTGCCCAGGGTCTCGCGCCCACAAGTCGTAACATACGGCGTTTCTCGGGGCACCAAAGCTCATGGTAAAGGCTCTTACGGCAACGTCCTTTTACACTGCACTGTTGATAACACCGAGCGGGCTGTTCTCAAGGACTACACCGACCCTGCACTGCACCGTCGCCTGCGGTTCTGTGCCGTGGAGCTGTACATGCACTCTTTGGCCCGTATCGCGTCTCCCACAACGGTTGTCCCCTGCTTAGGATACGGGGCCCACATTGGCGCTCCAGACCAGTCCGCGTTCCTCGTCATGAAATATGGCGGGGAGACCCTCATCGACTTCCTGAAAGCCCGCTCTCCATCAGAAATAACAATCGGAGTGCGGCGCCAGCTGGTCATCGACTTGTTTCGTGGCGTTTCGGAACTCCATGCCGCTGGATTGGTGCATGGGGACCTGAAAGGAAACAACGTGCTTGTACAAGACAATCTGTCGGCTGTTGGCGGACAAAGTCTCAAAATCATCGACTTCGGTTTGAGCTGCCTTGAGCGAACGGATCCGAGTGTTGTCCCACCAGTCCCACCACCAGCGCCACAAATTTCTACTTTCTACAAAGCATGGAAGCCCTCTCACCGGGCTCCGGAGTCCTCGCTAGCGAACAAACCCACCTACAGCGACATCTGGGCAATTGGCGGGCTCGCCATGCAAATACTCTTAGGGAAAAACCTTCCATGGGAACAGCTTCTGGCGTTGGCTAAGGAGCGTAACATGGGACAATGGGAGCCACATAGTCGTACTTCAAAAACGCTAACATTGCTCGTGAATGCGTGTCTCGAAGTCGACCCAGCGAACAGGCCAACTGCCTCCAAGTTACACTCAACTTTCTTTGCGTCTCGGATACAATCAAGTAATGATGGGGTAGAAGGGAGCAATTCCTACCACCGCTTAGTGCCAGGTTCCAACGCTTAGTGCTTGTCACGTTTGTACGCAAATCCTAGCTAGGCATGCACATTTTCAACACATTTTGCCAGTAATGCGTCATGTATATTCCGTATATTTGCACTGTGCTGACTTGAACGGATTCTTGCATATCACCGTCGCTGATGACTGCGTTACATCATGCCGTTATTGACCGATGCTCAATGGGCACCGGTGGTCAGGTTGCCGTTGGGCGGAGCTCGTTCTTTCTGGGCGAACCTGGGTGGGGGGTCACCGCATCCAGCCTTACCGCATTCAGTGATAAACCTGTGTCACGAAGGCAGACGCCCTGGCTCCGGTACCATCTCGCGTTTGTTTGTGAAGGCATTCCGGACGGCGTGAGTGTCCTAGACCTATTTACCGTGTGCAATGTGTGCCAGTTGGAAACATTGTGGCGGAAATACCATCCAGCGACCCGTCCTTCCCCAGAATCGGCAATGGCCTTCAACCAAGCCCACCCCCGCGAACAGAATGCATGGAGGATGGCTGTACATGCTTTTCCTTCCAAAGACCTCACATCCGTGTTACAGGTTCAGGTCATTCGGACGGACGGACGGATGAATGTCAAAAGCTCTCCCCACCACTTCTACGCATGGATCTTGACGCCCCCTGTGCGGGTCTGGCTCTATCCAGTGCTCTCGGTGATGGTATGCATGCATCGTGGAACGGTGTATGCCGCAGCCAGCAGCGACCTCTCAGGAGGCAGCGCTCCCAGACTCGACAAGCGTGCACCGCCTCCGCGCGTGCACGCCGGGTATACGATGTTGGGAATAGAAACCGCGCTGAAGGCAGGTGGTGGTATACTCCAGCCCAGTTCCCTGTCAGTGCTTCTTCTGGATGCTCAGGAGTCGCATGCCGCCGATTTCACTGCCACCCACCGAATGCAGGCCCGGCGGGTGTTAGCTGACTGTCGCGCCAAATCAATCAGTATCAATTGGACCAAGTGGTATCGGCCATGGCAAACCCAGTCGTCCGGAGCCGCCTCCTTTTTCGATGGCGGTGAGGGGTTCCTCACTCGGTCCGATGATCCCAAGGGAGCACCTCCAGGGATTGATAAATTTCTCGAAACCCTTGGGCCAATTTCAGGCACCGTGGAAAGGTACCACGCTTTCCTGAGTAGCAATATGAATGCCTTTCATGTAGATAACATTTCCGAGCTCGCTTCGAGCCCGTATAGGAATCTGCTGGAAGCAGTGACATCCCAGCAACCGGCACCAACAGTCATAGTCATCATGGGCGCGTACGTTTCCCAGTGCGTGCTGCACACCGCTCTTGCGGCGCAGCAACTGGGATACTGCATAATAATTGTGGAAGACGCGTGCGTGGCATACCCCACACTGAATAATGTCGCGCCGGACAAACTTGAGCAGGTTGTAGAGGGGCATTGGGATCTCCTTACTCGTTGTGCAGTGGTGTTAAATGTTGAGGATTTCATTAGCGGCATTCAGTAGCAATTTTTACACACGCCTTGCGATAGCATACGTACATCACTCTAGACATTTTATTAGTAAATTGTACCGCTGTCTCCACTTGGACAATAGTAGATTGTCTGATTACGTTCTGCTGAATGCTGTCGCTCTGATTAATACAGGCGCGGCAATCATGGCATTACCGGTGGAATTCATCCTCACTTCCTACCCTCACTTGTCCACCATCTCATGTTGCAAATGACAAACCACATTACACAGGAGACCGAGGCCACCATCTCCTATTTCATATTCTTTTGGAGTGGATGAAGAAGCACTGGCTTTGCAGGACAAAGCCAGAAGCGCTGTTCATTAGGGATTGGGTAGAGGAACGGATAATGTGGGCAGTTGGTGAGAAGGTTCTTGTTTCGTGTGAATATGGTATTGTTCAAGTGCCATATGATATTGCACAGCTGAGTGGGACTCCCGTACATATTCCCGAAGGCGAGCCGGAAGTCGAGCATCAGATGTGTATCAGTCCCAGATGGCATTCCTCATTGTGGCTCGTGAATGAAGAGTATTTGAAAGAGCCACATTATTGGTTAACTGATCTGCATCATGCGTGTTACTTTCGTTACCGGTGGAATTTGCACAAGGCAGTTATGCATGGATACTTTGCAGACCTATTGTCAGAGTGGGAAACAATTTAAATGTACTGCAAAAATGAGTAATTGGCAACTAGCATGTATAGAGTAAGGTGGAAGGAAATTGTAATACTACTACAATCTAATAATAGTAGATTGTATATAATATATATATTAGATTGTAATATTACATATATGATATTACAATAGTTGATTGTACTCTTGCAATAATAATACAATCTAATAAAATTGCTGCTGTAGCACTACTAATGTTGCTGAGCAATATTACAATGTTGTAAAACGCACCATATGTCCTGATTTTTTACGTGGAACTTCGTCGTGAAGTTAGAATTCACGTCCGGTCAACCGTCGTTCCGGAAAACGCACCTCTACAAAAACTGTGGCCAAAGGCATGGCCTACCAAAGGGAATACGCAACTGAAAGATGAGTAAATGACAACTAGGATGTATAGAGTAAGTTGGCAGCAAATTTTAATATTACTACAATCTAATAATAGTAGATTGTATATATTATATATATTATTAGATATGTATATATGATATATATTATTCTAAATATATATCTATATATCATCCAGATTGTAATAGTAGATTGTAATATTACAATATTAGATTGTAATATTATATTGTAATATTACAATATTAGATTGTAATATTAGATTGTAATATTACAATATTAGATTGTAGTATTAGAATATTAGATTGTAATATTACAATATGATATTACAATATTAGATTGTAATCTTGCAATAATAATACAATCTAATAATATTGCTGCTGTAGTAATAATAATGTTGCTGAGCAATATTACAATGTTGCTTGTTACATGGTAATAATTGTTGCAACATTACAACCTAATATTGTAATATTATTGCAATATTGCAATCTAAAATTGAAATATCATATTGTAATATTACAATCTACTATTACAATGTAGATGGTATATATATTATCATATCATATCATATCATGTATACATATCTAAATATAGATAATATATAAATATTATGTAGATAAGATCTATATCATATATGCATATCTAATATTACAATATAATAATGTAATTTTATTAGATTACCTATAAGATTATAGGTAATCTAATAATATTACCTGTAGTAATATAGGTAATCTAATAATATTAACTATTATTAGATATGTAATAGTAACACCAATCTAATACATGTGATAATTAGAATAAAAACCACCACAACAAATAAATGTGGGTTGGGCGTGGGGCGTGGACCTCGCAGGGTACAATGGCACCACACAAGCCGCCTTGGTCAGGGGCAATGCCTACTACGCGGCATGTTCATTTCGCGTCAAGCCAGAGGCCACGAACAAGCGAAGGGGAGGCGCAAACGGCAGAGGTGCTTCGACCTCCAGCAAATCAAGCACCGATCCCCGTTAGACTCGCCGGCTCCCTTGTTACCCTTCTACAACGCATTTACTAAAGCCTTGCTTTAAACCTACCAAGCATTTTCGTGGTGGCATGACTGGACGGGTCATCCTCGGTTTGCACGGATCATGGATCTTGCAGGAGGAGCACCAGGGCGGTGACGAACCCGCGGCGTCAAGTTTCCTGCCGGAGGACGGTGCCGAACCCGCTAAACCACGAGGCACGTTCTTTTAGTGGCCCTGTGATCCCGTCAGTCAGCATCAAGTGCAGATGTGTATAAAGGGTACAAGAATGCATCAAATAATTGTACGCAAACTCCAGCAAATCATTACACACCCTACCGACCGCACCGAACAACATCGTATGGTATCGGTGCAGTTCGTGGTGTAGACGGTGGCCCGCGCTCTGCGATCCCGTAACGGAGTGCCAAATGCCCTGAGACACACCGGTGGTCGAATCAGGAGCGTCACGCAACCGACAGGCAGCTGGCCCACATCTGAACGTGGAGGCTTTCATAAGGAAGATCCCTGTGGGATTCGACCTGGAGGCGCGGCAGATCGTGGATAAGCCCACGAGTGCATATTGGGCAAACGTCCCCGAGGCCCAGGAGCGATTCGATCTGTGTGTGAAGCTGTTTACCCAGGCGTATCCTACACTGGAAAAAGACGTCGCAACCCGTAAGGTACAACGACGGCTAGTCAACCGACGTTTTCTGGGACCGAAGGGCACGACAGTAGAACAGCGCCAACGGACCGACTTGAACGCGGCGACGGAATTCAACAACCAAGTCCGAGACAAACGCCCAGACTTGGTGATAGCCCTGGCGGCACCCACTCATGGTGCCTTGGCCGGGGCCATAGATCCCCTATCGCCAACATCCGATGCTGTTGAGCGGGTGGTTAATGCCGGGAGGTGGCCTACAAATATAAACATGGAGCCTCGACGGAGCCCACGAGTGCACGCCGCTGTTGATGCAGCAGCACCACTGGTTGCCAGTACACCTCCACGGCGGACTAGTCCACTAGTGCACGCCGCTGTTCCTGCAGCAGCACCACTGGTTGCCAGGGAGTTGCAGCACCTGCACGACGGGATGATCGAAGCGGGTATGCATCCGGAAGTCGTTAAGGACAAAATGGCACGGAGTGGGATCAAAGGATCGAGTGCTTTTACCAAGATTGTGAAGTTTAATTTGCCACGCGACTTGCTTTTCGACGTCATGCACATCTTGTCCAACAACTCCTGCCGGATTATGTCAGCGATTCTCGGTGATGACTAGAATTTAAAGTGCCGAAACTTTGCGAGGGCCTATCAACCAAAGATGCATTCATCGAAGCGAAGGACATCAACAATCAAGTGGTCGTGGCGCCCATTCCATGGAAGCCTTTGCGGCTTGCACGGTATACCGGTAACAAGGTTCCATTAAATATTCGACATCGGACAGACTTGCTTGCCGTCGTGCTTGACCGCCACGTCGATTTTGTCGGCGACATCGGCGATAGTAGTTCTGATGACGAAGATTAGTTAACGTATTGCCTCGCTCGAGGCGGTAGTGTATCGGTCTCGTTGAGCTCCACGTGCTGCCAAGTCAGAACCTACCAGTTGTAAATATACTGTAATATATAACATGCATTGTACAGATAATACTAACTTACCTGGAGTTCCAAAGGGGTTCCGAAGGCTTGGATGCGCCTTGGAATCCATCAAACGCAAGTTCCGAAGCGGTTCCAAACCATTGGACTAAGCCTGGAGCCCATAAGATATCACTTCCATAATCGTTCCAAAGGCTTGGACGGTCTTGAACTGCACGTAGCAAGAATGATCGGTCCAGAGAATTATCAGTCTATATGTCAAGCACTTGCTCATAGCGTTCCGCTCTCAGATCGGGAAGTTCCAAGGGCTTGGAATTTCGGAACACGCTCCCGTGTTGCCCAGAGACTGGGCCTATGGGGTTCCAAGGGCTTGGAATCTTTTGAAACCCACGCTCGTGCTGCGCAGAGACCGGTCCTATGGGGTTCCAAGCCGTGGAGCCTCCGGGCTCGAGCTTCATTCCTCGTACTAACAAGGTCCAAGGGCTTGGAATCTTTTGAAACCCACGCCCGTGCTGCGCAGAGACCGATCCTATGGGGTTCCAAGCCGTTGAGCCTCCGGGTTTGAGCTTCATTCCTCGTACTAACAAGGTCCAAGGGCTTGGAATCTTTTGAAACCCTCGCACGTGCTGCGCTGAGACCGGTCCAATGGGGTTCCAAGCCGTTGAGCCTCCGGGTTCGAGCTTCATTACTCGTACTAGCAAGTTCCAAAGGCTTGGAATCTTTTGAAACCACGCCCGTGCTGCGCGGAGACCGGTCCAATGGGGTTCCAAGCCGTTGAACCTCCGATTTCAGACTGCCGACCTCAGACTGGAAAGTTCCAAAGGCTTGGAATTGTCTAAAATGAATTCCAAACCGTTGGAACCGCCTTGGACCGACGACTTCGGTCATACGTAATCCGAGGACATAGGTCCAACGGCTTGGAATCGACCAGGACCCATTGGACTAACAAATTTCGGTCCAGCCCCTTAAAACCCCGTAGGACCGTCGGCTTGGGACCCCATAGGACTCCGAGGGAAAAACCCAAAGCTTCACGTTGTAATTCACGGCGGTTTCCAAAGGCTTGGAATTTTACCAAATATTTTCAGGACGGTTCCGGGCGCCCGGAATAGTGCCGTCCAAGCCTTTGGAATAATCCCTATTTTGTAGGGCGATCCCGTGCTCGGGCAAGCCGTTCAACAAATAAGCGATTCAAAGCAAGTTCGTGCACGAACGATGAATAGAATGTCATGTGTCGCCGTACCCGCATGCCAGTAATTTAGATTCGAAACTCGCCGTAGAAATCCGAGTTGATCGAACCTCGCTTCAGAATAAGCAGAAATGCAAGGCTTGACCGAGCGGAGCGAACGATTGTCATCCATGCTTGTTGACGCAGACGGTGAAATAAATGTATATTTGTGGCAACGGGATATATATATATATATATATTTAACCGTACACTAGAAGTGAAACGATGCAGCGTGGACAGTGCAATACAGGCTGGCTATCACTGCAGTCTAAGATGAGATAATAAAATACAGGATGTGTTGTATTATCGGAGCACGAAAACCGGAGGCTGACCAGGAACCTCATATCGAGGGGTGACAATGAGGGCAGAGGTGCTCCGCCCCATTGTGGGGGGTCAAGCGGTTGCGGTCGTCGTGGTCGGGGTCAACGGTTTGCGGTGCTTGTCCGCCAAGGTGGAGAACACCGCAAGCTGCGGTCGGTGCGGGATCGATGGTCTCGTCGATGACTACTACAGCTCGAAGGCGAACCCAGAAACGGTGCGTGTCCGGGTCGCAGATGTCCTCCATGTGAAAGCGCAGGCGCTGTAGAGCGCAGCGCCCATTGTGCGGGTGTACGTGAGCGGACTCCTCGTAGAGGGGCAGAGCTGTGCCGCGAAGAACCGTGGGAAGCACGACGTAGATGAGCTCGTTGAGGGTGATGTCGGTGGTACTCCTCGTACTCGAAGTCGAGGTCGAGCAGCTGAAGGAACTCGTCACATGTAATGTGACCAAAAACGTGCGACATGTTCGCCAGTAAGATGGTGAAATCGGCCTCGGCCTCGGCCAGGTCCATCAAGGGTAAGGCCGACGTTGGACTTGATCCCATGAGCACGCAAAATTTTGGCCAACTCGCCTCGCCGTGGGAGAAGGCGTAGCCCAGCTTCTCGACGAATTCCGTGCGTTGCGGCGCACGAACACGGGTGGACACCCAGCCGGTGTCGTCTTTGTGGAACTCCACAGAGGTGGCCGAACGAGAAACAGGAGTGGGACGTGGGCGTAAAGTCGACATACGCACAATTGGGTCCGATGGGTGACCCCCTTGGGGACTCGCAGATGGGGTCCTGGCAGGAGAACTAGAGAAGTGTCTCCAGGATCCTGGGCAGCGCGTAGACGGCTGCCAAGGGACACGCGTTCGTCCGACATCGCTGGAATGGCGTAGTCCGTAATGGTGTTGTTGGGGCGCGAAGTGTACGCGTAATCAAGGGGACGGTGTGCGCCCTTGCCAGATGGGTGGTGCCGAGTGGGGCACGCGAAATTCAGATGAGGAAAGAGTAAAAGTCAGTGTGCTCGGTCAGATGTGAGTGGACGTGTGCCACGGAATACCGCAAAGTGCTGCGGGATCAAAGAAGAGTGGGAGCCAGCGAGCGACCACTGACCGGTGGTGATGCCCAATAACCTGACGCAGACGGTGAAATAAATGTATATTTGTGGCAACGGGATATAAATATATATATATTGCGATATGAGCCCGCCGCTGGTATATACCAGCCGATTTCGATACAGGCCCGCCTGTACCGATTTCACTGGTACAGGCCCGCCTGTACCGATTGGCATGAGCCCCCCGCGGTATGAGCCCGCCGCTGGTATATACCGGCCGTGTTTTTCGGTACAGGCCCGCCTGTACCGATTTCACTGGTACAGGCCCCCCTGTACCGGCTGTATGAGGGGTGTTGGGAAATGGTTTGGGGGTTGTTTGTGCATGGTCGTCTAGGGTGTGTTGGGGGATGGTTTGGGGTGTAA
>LGRX02009465.1:0-38568 GCA_001247695.2 Cymbomonas tetramitiformis | reverse complement strand
TATGTGGTCATATCTGGTTAGTGTATCGGCATAACCAGCAATCCACTTTGGAACCTTAAACCGACTGTATGCATCGTATGAACCAAGTATGTCGAAAAACCAAGTCGAATGATCTGGGTTGATATCAGGAACCTCATGCTCTTCCTCTTCGATAGTAACCATCTAAAAACAAAACACAGCACAAAAAATACCTTCAGCTAATTGTCTAATTGAGTGTGTGTGATTTATATGTTATATATGGTATATCGGTATGTTTACATACATGTATTATATTCGTACATAATAATGAGGTAAGTATATATATATATCCACCTTCTTCCCCCCTCAAGGAAGTGTGTGATATAGTGGCAGTTGTCAATTGCCAATACCTCAAAATAGCATGCATTCCTTATAGGAATCAGCTGTTACAGTTTTAGGGTTGTAGCCCTACAGTCCTTGGGTTGTAGCCCTGCAGTTTTTGGGTTGTTGCCCTACAGTTTTAGGGTTGTTGCCCATAGTATTATCATGTCTATGATGATTTAGCATGATATAATAATACCAAAAAAACGAAGTTTTACGAAATAAAACTGGCATTTTAGAGCATATATAGTTACAGTGACCCTGTTACTCAATACAGTGTTTAGGGTGTTACTTGATGTCAGTAACCCTAATACAGGTAAAAAAATAAGCAGTATAACGTTTTGCAAAGATTTTTAAGCAAAACTGCATTCAATACCTAAGTGAATGTTAAGTGATTTTCAGAGGGTACGTTACACCCCTGACACACACATTTAAATATTAGGGTGTTACAGGGTGTTACACGTGTTATGTCTTTCAGGGATTGTTATTTGATAGATAAATATCCATTATAGCAAAAAAAATCAATCCCGAATTTGCAAAAGATTACACGTATTGTATTTTGACCGATTTTTCGTTACAGCCAATATGTTCACCCCTATATATTACACACCTAATATCTAGGGTGTTACACGAGATGTGACTATTGTCATTATGATTTTCTCATACCTCAATAGGTATAAAATCATATTATCAAATAAAATAGGGTCCGATTTTCAATTTTCAAATCTATCGCAAACGGATTTTACCCATTTTGGCCGTTTTTGGCTATATGTATATATATATATATATATACATATCTCTGTGTGTGTGTGGACTGCAAAGTACAGAAGCACTGCAAATCACTTCACCTTTGCACATGACAAATTTCATGGCATAAAAGTGAATTATTCTGCATATCAACATCTGAGGTTGATCACATTTCTGGGTTTTACTGTTTGAAACCCATGGAGGCAAATGCACTCTCTGGTGATATTTAAGATATATCAACTGTAAATGAATTCACAGTTGTGTCAGATCCTAAGATATATTTGGATGTATACAACGAGTATATCAAGTGATATCTCTATGTTCAAATACATCTGGACACTGCTAGATATAATCTGAGCAGTTTTTACACAACACAATGTTTGTGTGTGTGTACGTCCACAACCACCTTTTGTCAATTCATGTATGGTTGCTGATCTGAGTTGGCACATGCATGTGAAGTGATCATCTGTATCAACTGTCAGAATGCAATGTAGATATTGATGTTGCTCCAGCGATAGTGTGTGGAATGACGAGTGGACTGCACCCAACGGTTACCAGCTGTTTAATGGGTGCAGTATCTTGCCTTCGGGTCTGGAGATAACTCCATCCAGCCCTACAACATCTTGTCTTATCCTGCTCCCTTATCTATCGCAATCACTGACATTTTCCACGCACATGTGTTTGGAAAATGGTATCTATGTATTATGTATTGATACAATACTTGATCATTACACTTGGAGTCAGTGTATTGTCAACATGTATAATGAATGCTAGTGTTTGTGCAGTGTATAGTACTGCTGATTAGTACTAGTGTGTGTGTGTGTTTACTTACACACACTTTGCAAGATCTTTATGGATATCACAATATCCTAACAACCTATCATGCAGATTGTCAGCATACCACGTACTGATTACATCTAACATGATATATATAGTTTAGGGATTGTTGTAATTCCATGATAATCTCATTACGTGATGAGTTGCTGATAGATTTTACATGAAGCTCAGGTGAGCATTCCTTCAAGTAATCCACCATAGAATGTACATGTTACCTGGAGAGCATCTCGGCTCCACCAGGGCACGACAAACTAATTATGGTGTTTAGATTACTGTCAGGCACCCTTTGCAACATGGATTCGAATATAGACTAGCATTCACTGCAATATGCTTATGCTCTATGTACTACAGCTGTTATCGTGATCAAGCTGTACAGTATAATAAAGTATGTACCATTTACAACATTGCAATCATTCAGCATAAGATGTGTGCATGATATAGAAGTATATGCACTGTGTATTAATGATTGCTGTAAGTGAAATGAGTGTATGTGTGTGTGTGCTAATCTGCACACACATATTGTGCACAGATCATTGTGCTGCTGATAAGTATAATGCTGATGATCAAAAGTATTTGTGTGGTCATCAGAACATTGGAATCTGCTGCAGTATGATAATAAGGCATTCACAGCAGTATGTATCCACAGCATAGCGATCATGTGCTCTTAGCATTCCTGCATATATACAATCGTTCTGCATATGATTTCATCGCGCGTACACATGTGTGCTTCTCACTGCATGTAGACACATTAAAACTGTACGTGCTAAAATCGAGCATTCCTCGCATTTTATGAAATCATGAAAGGTATATATTATGCTGACAGGCCATAAATCATTGCACGCAGTGATTGTAAACAGTGCGTAGAGATGATTTGCAAAAATCGCTGATGTACGTTGTATACAAATGCGAGCGCGCTGCTGATGAAAAGTATGAATTGTCGTCGCCATTCATCAGCACATGATACGGGCGCTGACATGTATACAAATTAAGATTCTGTCGATGACCACTATGTCATATATCATTCTGGACAATTTTCGAACGTGATTCTTGCAAGCGCGCGCATGCTGCGATCAACTTCTGTAAAATATGTGACCATCGCGCAGTATGCGACCATCGCGCATGCTGCCATCTGCAATTTAGTGATCATCGCGCATCAACATATATGAGGCCGTACAAAAAGCAATTCAGCGCAATCATGAAAATTGCGATACTGCGCTGATGATTTTCCGCGCGGAAACGATTTTGCCGATGATTTATCGCATCTGCGAACATGCATATATCCGCGAACCATTGATCGTGTACATTTCATTGCTGCGCCGATATATGTCATATGCACACCTTATTGCGTATATGTGCGATCAGCTGTTTCTGCGAGTGCGCTGCGGAAAATCTTCTCGCGCAAATTTTGCCGGTTGTCGATATGCGAACGTATATTATTCGGGCTGCAGATATTCAATTTTATGCGAGCGCTGTCGTATGTGCGCCTCCTGCAACCTGCGAACAATATTAAATATGCTATGTCTATCACTGCACCCACTTGGGTTCTCGAGTATCGTGCCTTGACGACTTTCAGAATACCACTGATACGGCTGTAGATACAAGCGCCGTGAATATATTATCAATATACAAAAGAAACACTGCAAAGTTGGACAGCAATGCGAGTGTACGGATGAGCGGGTTTGTGAGTGCAGTCTCTGTAAGAAGATCTGCTGAAGCACAACGCTTCCTCACTTTTATACCTACGTCACCCATCATCTTAGATGGTACCGCCATTGGGTTGTGAACCCGAGACGTAGGTTGAACGACCAGCATGGTAGTAACGACTAGTTCGTTCATGCTGCACATGCGAGTTCTGCGCATGCTGAAAGCTAAAGATGGTTCTTGGTTTGTTTCCAAGATGTATCTTTACTTTGCCATCTTCGAGTTCAATCATACGAACTCTCGATGACAGGGATGCCTGATGATATGACATAATCATCTGGCGACATGTACAGTCATCGTCGACCGTACTGACGACTGTCATAAATGTATGACGCGACTCGACCTGTACAGTCATGATCGACCATACTGTCGACTGTCATAATAATATATGACATGACCGACTGTCATAATAATATATGACATGACATGACATGACATGGTATGACATGTATGACAGGTATGACACGTATGACATGTATGACACATATGTCATCGGTCATAACCCTGACAGATATCAACCTGAAAGACTACGCGGCTGCTATTGAACTTTAGCAAGCACGCAACAATACTTGGTGGGTATGAGTGCAGCGCTCTGGTGTCCAGAAGTGTCCGCTTGAGCGCAATGCTCCTCATATTACCTCAGTGCACTCACGCTTCATAAGCGTTACCACCATCGGGTTGTGAACCCGAGAGCATTGGGTGAACTAACCGTATCGGCTGGTCGAAATAGCCATTGATACTCGCATGCTGTTCAGTTCATGCTTGAAGCGAAGACGCGTCCTCTCAGAACAGTTCGTTCTTCAAGAACTTGTCTTGCTTCGCCATCTCGATGCCGCACCTGGCCTCTCGATGACAGATGACACTCATGGTGAGTGGACGACAGACATTATGACTGTACATGTCATAGTCGACCGTACTGACAATACTCGACGACTGTATGTCATTATAACATATGACATGATATGACATGGTATGGTATGATATGTATGACAGGTATGACAGGTATGACACATATGTCATCGGTCATATCCCTGACAGATCTCACCTCTTAGAAGAGTTGTGACCTCACAATATAGGGTGCATACCTTTGTATATGTCTTTGATGTCTTTGTTGTTGAGCTGGCACCAGTCTTCTTACACCGATGAGGCGTCCCTCAAGGTGGTTTAGGATATTGGGGGGAACTGAGTCCACTTGAAACCCTCACCTTAGGCATATAGCCCTACAGTTCTTAGGATGTAGCCCCCCATTGAATTGCGTTTCGTATTTCAGAGTGACGTTTCAGGGTATCTTCCGAGGTTTACGTTACGGATAGATATTGCGCTTGCCGATCGACTTTCGACCCAAGGGTACGAAATCCATTGGGAATCCCAAATCTGCTTCCACGGCTTATAGTGCATCCACCCCTTCCTCCCCTCCGAGAGCTTACTCCCCGGTAGGTTCACAGGCAGAATGGAGGTTTGTTTTAATGCAAACGGAGGAGGCCCTGCTTAACGAGATATCGGAGGGTCTCTCTATGAGTCCACTTTAAATCCTCACCCGATCTGCCAATCTCCTTTTCGGTCCGGTACGCGCGCACTGACGAACATTTCATAGAGTGGATTCGTCAACGTACTAATGTGAATTCGTTTAGTTATGTATGTCAATCATAACTCGAGATCACAACTCCGTCTACCTCAGTATTTCGGTAGCTGCGGAATCTCGCCATAAAACCCGAATGACAAACCACGGTCTGGCAAAGGCAGCATTGCAGTATTTTATTATCCACAGATATGATATCCGCATGTATGCGTATCTGTGCAAGGGTATGATTTGGTACAAGGCTCACTACACCTTAGCAAGGAAGGATCAATTTCCTGCTCCTGATACACATAATGATAGAACATTAAGAGCAGGGTATAAAGATGATCGACATGTATTAGTATATATTACAAGAAGTAAGGGCAATAGGCTTTAATATATGTTAGCCTTCATAGGCAGCTATAATGTCTGCTGCATTGGTCAGCTCTGAGGCTTTGACCCAGGTGTCATGTTCAGGGCCGTAGCCTGCATATCGCACTAAATAGTACTTGCTTGACACCTCTAGTGATCTTAACTGAGAGTATGTGTGATATCTCAAACAGTGGTTGCCCTTCTTCGGTGATCATCTGTGGCAGAGGCAAAGGTGCTTGAATTGAGTCATTGTACAGCTCTATTCTGGATACAGGCTGAACCGGATGGATACGAATGTCGGGATCCCCGAAATCTAACTCATAAGCACGTCCATGGCTGAGAACTTTAGATATGTTGAACGGCCCAATATATGGCTGTTTAAAGTGTCTGTCTGCCTCTGTCAAACCAGTCCATTGAATAAACTCAGTCCGTAGAAGAACTTTCTGCCCTACTGCAAATTGTCGGGGCATGTGAGTCTTATTGAATCTGGCTCGGTTGATTTCTGCTGCTCGGGAAATGTTGTCTACCGCATTGGCATGTACAGCCGAGTACTGGTCAAAATGATCTCGAATAGCATTCTGTATTGGAACAGGAGCTTCTGGCGGAATAGTGATTGCCAGATCATGAGGCGAAAGTGGCTGCGCCATCGAGTCGAGATAAAATGGTGTGTAACCAGTCGTAGCAGAAACCGTGTTGTTAATTGCAAACTCCACCAGAGGCAACTTGTCCTCCCACGAATTGGCTGAAGTATCATTGCAACAACACCTGAGGAAAAAATACTATCTAATCAGTTATAAACCAGAGGATGGTGAATCATGCATCAAACAAAATGAAAAATACCTGAGGATGTCCTCAATGAAGGCATGGCTTCTCTCATTGCTTGCATTCGACTGTGGATGGTGTGAAGACGTCATAGACAATCTCGTACCAGTAGATTTCCACAGTGTTTGTCAGAATGAAGAAGTAAATCTGGGGTCTCGATCTGAGATGATGTTCCTCGGAAGACCATGGAGCTTGAAGATATGCTGCATATATATTGAAGCAGTGTGTTGAGAAGTCCAGGTCATGTTGAAGGGAATGAGATGACAGCGATGAGTGAATTGGCACATTACCACAAAAATGTTGTCGTGCCCGTTAGTGGTGATAGGCAGGTCAGTAATCCAGTCAAGCGATACATCAAGCCATTTTGTCTTAAGCACACAATATCGTATATGTGACTGACCATAAGGTTTGTGTCTCCTCGTTTTCTGGCGTTGGCACACGGGGCACTCCCGAATGTACTGAATTGCTGCCTTCGTCATTCCTGGCCAGTAATATCGGCTACGCAATAAATGAAGCATGCGATTTTTGCCTACATGACCAGAAAAAGTGGCTGAGTGGCACTCATGAAGTAGAATGTGGCGAAGCTGTGGGATCTCACCGTCATCTGTAGGAACTTTGGCAGTAGGTGGAATGTAAAGCTGTCTGCCAAAAATGGTCTTGCGATAGATCAATCCCTGAATGAGCTCGAAATTGCTGACTGTCTGTGATGATGTCGATGATGCCAGCTTGGATAATATAGACTGTGCAAATGTGTCACGATCATACTGAGATATAATAATGTCGTGAAGCTGATGACCCGATGATGCAGATATAAGAGCAATAAATGTAGGGTCTGTAGATGTAATGTCTGTTGAATGTGCCTCGCCGGCAATGTGATGTTGCAGACTATCAGTGAGTTCAAAGAGAGCAGATATACGTGTAAGTGCATCGTGCAACCTTATTCTTCTCGCCTGCAATGTGCTCTATCCGAAAGTTGTACTCGGAGAGCTCATCCAACCACCTCGCCTGTTTGGGGCTTAGTGTGGATTTGGATTGGAAATAAACCAGTGGCTGATGATCTGCTCGGGCCCGTTCGGTGGGATTACCATCGTGCAGATACGAATGCATGTGACTTTCACCGCGTCGAAAGTCACATTCAAATCCGACGAGGGCAGCTCTCATGCAGTCTGAACTCTGTCTCGAATTTAGTGCCACGTAGACGATACGTCATGAAAGACTAAAGGAATATTTTGATATTCACTCCTCGTATTTTCCCGCCAAGTGTCCAGATGAATCATGAGTGCGACACGATACTCGTCGTATAATTCCCATATTTATCCGCTCGGGCGCCTTGGGGAACCCCCCTCCCCCCCCCCAGTCCTAACTGGAAATCTGGTGTACTCGTGGCAGCTCGAACATCATCGCCCATGAGAAGCACTTTTCGAACCAATGCTCAAGCCGCGATTGGCATGACCTGGCATTATCAATTTTATTACAATTATTGTTCATGCAAATTCACAATATCACGAATTTTTATTTCTTTAAAACATACGAAGTCGGGGGGTTGGTGTCGCGGAGTCAAATACTCCATTTGCTGTCCGCGTGACAGCGAGTATCGCACTCATACGTTTTCCAGTGTCGGCTTTTACAGAATCGTGACCGTTTTTGCAATTCCTGTCCGTTTTTGCAGTTCTTAACAGTGTCGACAACAAATATGCACGCCAAAAACACAAGCATAACGAGCATAACAAAAATTCAAGCATTTCATACGCACACGCATTCACGCAGGCACAACGAAGAATGTCATATATCGATGCACGCATAATTCAAATTATGTACTTCTATGATGTAATATTTCTCGGTATGTTCCATGTAACATGC
The DNA here is from genome assembly GCA_001247695.2 of Cymbomonas tetramitiformis. Classification (NCBI taxonomy): domain Eukaryota; kingdom Viridiplantae; phylum Chlorophyta; class Pyramimonadophyceae; order Pyramimonadales; family Pyramimonadaceae; genus Cymbomonas; species Cymbomonas tetramitiformis. The sequence continues at coordinate 30,332 of LGRX02009465.1, read as the reverse complement.
GTTCCTACCGAGAAACGATGTATCGCTAGCATCTATGAAGCATCATTACGCAAAGCATCTTTAAGAGCATCTTCCCCATTACTAGAAGCGCTTTGTGCTGCCTGTTTGCGCTCGGCGTAAGCCTTTTCTAATCCTGGCTTAACGCTAAGTTTCACAGAGGTCTTTGCGAATAGATCGTTGCCTTAACGCACACAATCCAGCGCATGCCTCGAACACCCTCGATCTCGTAGATGAGCTTTTCTTCTTGCTTTTTCGCCCACCACATTCTTCGAAGAGGATAGGCACGGTCAGCAAGCCACATCTCAGGCACCAAAAACGCGCAAAACTCTTTGCAGTGCTCTGCGAAATACATGATCGCCGCGTCACTCACTCCATCGATCCGGAGGCGGTGCACAAATGAAATTTTGTCCTAAAAGTTTCCAGTTGTCGTTGACACTGAAGATGTTCATAGGGACCCAGCCCTTCACATTTTTTGCCTGAGTGTCGCTGTCCACTGAAATGAACTTAAATTCATCCTTTCCAAAACGACTTTCTAGAACTGGTTTTAAGTTTTGATTGATCTCCGAACCCGCGGCAAACAAGTCGACAAATGTTCGACGTTTGATCTTCTTCTCAGCCATGAAGTTCTTCGGATTGAAGCTGTCCACAAGTAAAGCCACTTGTTCTTTTGGAACAACACTGCGCTTTACGCGTGCGCTTTTATCCGCGTGAACATCATCAAATACTTTCTTAGTCCACTCTTTGTTAATCGGCTTGATGGCGGGGAGGAATTCAACCTCCGCGCACTCATGAAAAGCGGACGGGCTTTTCGAGAAACTCGCTTCATGAGCAACACGAGTCCGTCGTTGGGATCGTTGTTCCGCGTGCAAAGCGAGCATCTCAGCGTCATTGAACTCTTCATACTTAAACTTGCGCTTAGGCATATCGTACGTATCGCGGTTGGAAATTTGCAAGTTGAAAAAAACGCTCACCACTGTCAAGAAGTGTAGCATCCCGCTTGGGTTAAAACTCGGCAAGTGGGAAAGAGGGGACTGAGTTCAAGTCCTAAATATGCCATCAACCGGAGGGTAGCCATTCACGATACCAATAGGGCACCTCAAAAAATTATTGAAAAGGCGGTCCTTATGGTAGAACCTAGAGCGTTCTAGGTCCTACCGTAAGGACCATCGGGTAGTAGCCATCAAAGACTTCATCCCGGCTACGACGACGCTGGACGTGTACAAGATCTCCAGCACGTCCACAGCCGGTCAGCGGCGAGCTCCCCACACGTGTCTCCACTTTATCTGGTGGTGCTACGTGAGCTCGAGCGCCGCTGGCCACAGGTTCACATTCTCCACCCTTGCCCTCCGCATTGCCACCGTGTGGCAGAGCGAGGGGCATCTCTCCCGCCTCGCCCCTTCTCCATCTCCAGGCGCTGGTGGTGGCGGGGCACGCACGGGCGGACGGGGCCGGTGGTGCCACGTTCAACCCCATGCACGCGCGCGGCAACATCGTCAAGCCCGTTGGTGACTGGAAGCCGCCCCAGAACCCCCGCGTCCGCTACTTGGTGTGGGAGGGGGTCGGCCACCCGTGCATCGATCACATGTTTTCGCCTTTGAGGCGTCACTGATGGCCACCTCACCACAAAGGGGGTGTGCCCTTTCTCGTGCACCGCGTCATTTGCGCCCTCCATGGCACCGTCTGACGCGCCGACGGCGCCGGTGCGCCCTCCTACGGTTGCTGCCTGGGCTCGGCCCGCCGGTGGTGTACCGCCTGCGGCTAACCCCAATGCCCCGGCGGGCCATCGATGGCTCGCCCTCACTGCAGCATGCGGCCGTGGACGACGATGACCCTGCTGCGTTCCCTTTCCGCCCCTTGGTCGATCGTGCCGAGCCGGAGCCCATGCCCGACACCTCCGTGGACGACGGTGGCACCGCTTGGCCGGCTCTCCGCACGGTTCCGTGGGTCCCGCCTTTTCAGGGTTCAGCTACGGCATCCTGGTCGGCGGCGAAGCAAGATTAGAAACACAGAAGAGCACATCTCAGCAATGACCCTTCTCCATGCCCGCCGCTCGGTGTGTGATGACCCTCGATCGAGGGAACTGAGTCTTTAGATTAGCTTGACATTGGACTTACAAACACTTTGGGATGGAGCATGCCGGATTGCCCGAGCCGGTGTGGCTCCTAGACCCTGCAGTGCTTCTGCCTCTTTGCCTGGTGACACCTCATCCCCACGGGGTGAGGTGGTGTCACGGGGAATCCAATCTTGCCCCCCCACTGTAAGGGGGAGGCATAGTGGGTCTCCTGTCTGTCACCCCTTGGCCCGAGATGTCACCAGTATCCGTTGTCACAATTAGCCGTGTGCCATAAAACACTCACCTAAGTATTTTATACCATCTTAGCATCCGAGAACATCCGCCCCTGCGTACCTGTTCTGCTCCCCCTACAAATTTAGAACCTTGTGTTTACCTTGTGTTTACCTTGTGTTTCGAGCCAAGTAGGGCCCTACTTGGGCAATGTCGGCAGTAAAATGGCAAAACCAGCCAAAATCGGGTGAAATGAAGTTTCCGATAGTTTGTTTTTTATTGTTGATATCGATGGTTTGGGTCGATGTAAGACATATGGAGCGAAGTTTTGGGTGGAATGGCTTTGGTAACCTCACTTTTTGAGGCCTCAAAGTTGTGCTACTCGGTACCTGCCCTGTACTTGGGGCTGTACCTGGGCTGTACTTGAAAACATTGGAAAAAAATATTTTTGGAATCTGTTTTTTTGGGGCTATTACGCTTATTTAGTCCTTACTATGGACAGTCTCCAAAGATTTAACTGAAAAAACATTTTACACTTCCTGTTACAGCACCTCAAAGTTAGGTCAGTATGGGCATTGGGTAGGTAAGGGGTAAGTAGGGGGCAATACCTACCCTGTACCTGGGCTGTACCTGGGCTGTACCTGGGCTGTACTTGAAAACATTGGAAAAAAATATTTTCAGAATCTGTTTTTTTGGGCTATTACGCTTATTTAGTCCTTACTATGGACAGTCTCCAAAGATTTAACTGAAAAAACATTTTACACTTCCTGTTACAGCACCTCAAAGTTAGGTCGGTATGGGCATTGGGTAGGTAAGGGGTAAGTAGGGGGCAATACCCTGTACCTGGGCTGTACCTGGGCTGTACCTGGGCTGTACTTGAAAACATTGGAAAAAAATATTTTTGGAATCTGTTTTTTTTGGGCTATTACGCTTATTTAGTCCTTACTAAATGAGTAAAATAGTCCTTACTAAATTAAGGCCCTACTTACCCTTGTTTATGTATAGACATGGCCATATTTACCTTGTACTTGAGTATAGATACATGATAGGTAGGGCCCTACATACCCTTGTTTATGTATAAACATGGCCTTACCTGACTAGTGCTTGAGTATAGATACATGATAGGTAGGGCCCTACTTACCCTTGTTTATGTATAAACATGGCCATACTTACCCTGTACTTGGGTATAGATACATGATAGGTAGGGCCATACTTACCCTTGTTTATGTATATACACAAACTGATGCTATCTATTTACACTACACAAATGCCATGTCGTACGGCAGGCCTAAGTACTAAGCAAGCTCGTCCTCGCTAGGATTTTCATCCTGGACATTCTGCTCGAAGAAATCTGCTCGAGCGTCAAGAACCACCGCAGTTTGCATGCAAGGATGCTTCACAATTACTACTTGCGACGCGATCTGATCTGCGAGCATGAATGGCTCTCTGGTATCGAAGACGGTGTCAGGGTTCTCGGGGTCATCGCAAAAGAAACAGCCCGTGACGCTGTCCGGGCCAACTATGGAGTTCATCCGGTTATACATGGCGATCTTCGCTTTTGTCGGCTTCTGCAGCCAAGCCGCCTTGACAAATATGTACTCGACCCCACCAAGTTTGATGGCATAGACGTCTTCAAGACGGGCGAGCCTGGCACGCATGTATAATTGAGGAATTAGTTTGCAAAAACTACAGGAATCGTCTGAACATGGCCATGTTTACTGATGAAAGACGTGATAACGCGGTCGGTCGGGTATATATATAAGTAATATATATGCACTACAGTCGGAACACAGCAGGAAGCACAGGCTTTCAGGTGACTAAGATGCATAACATAAAATACTCAGGGTTTTATGCTTGTGCACGGACAGTCACGGTGACACACGCAGGTGACTTGTGACACTGCTCGGCGAAGGGGGAAACACAGGAGACACACCCCCACCTTATAGGGGGGGTCAGATCTCTCCCTCCGTGACACCACCTCCTCCTGAAGGGGAGAGGTGGCACAAGAAACAATGTTATAAGGCCTGCCGGCCATCCTACATCTGAAAACCTAAGGAGCCTTTTTCAGCTCAGCTAGATCGGCATCCACCCGCGCTGATTTCAAATGAAGATAACCAATTGTCAGTGATTTAAGCTTGTTCAGAGATGCTCGCCGGAAATCTTGGGGAGCCAAATCGGACTCTCGGGTCTCGGCCAGAGCAGGCCAGCACTCATCGTCATCGTCGCTGCCGCCAGCAGCAATGGCGAAAGCAGTAGGGTTGAGCGGCTCATCGTCGTCGGCAGAAGGGCAATCGTCCAGCTCTGACTCCTCGAGCACGTACAAGGGGTCAGGGAGGGAGTCCGCCAATGCATGCGGGCGGAATGGGAACGCCGCAGGCTGCTGCGGCTCGCCCACCGCCTGCGGAGAATCAGTAGGCGGGGCAGGTCGCGGCGGAGGCGCTTTAGCAGTAGGGGGGGCGCGCCCCTTCGTGTACGCAGGTGCGCAGACCCAGGGGCAGAGGCCGTTGGTGTCGGCATGGGGGTCGGTGAGCCCCCACATCCTGTGGCACACCAAGCACGGACGGCCACCGCCCTCCCAAGCACGATAAGGCCCCCCAGTGTCCTGCCACTCGCCAACCGCCTTCTGGATAGGGCGGAATTAAATGCGTAAGCCCTAGCACCACCAGAAGGATGCTTGGTCCATGCGTCACCACCAGAGTCAGGCACAGGAGGCGGGGGAAAGCGGGCAAGGCGGCTCGCGCCCTCACGCTGCCAGACCCGTCGCACGCGAAGAGCGACGGTGTCGAAGGATGGAGCGATGGTGGTGGTGCTGAGGTCTTCAATGCTGTGCTGGTAGAGGGGGACCTCGTAGGGGGAAACGTCGGCGGACTTCTCGAGCACCACCAGAAATGTCCAGACGAGGTCCGCGTCGGAGAAGTCAGCGTGGTACACGCGGTGCTCTTCTCCAAGACGTCTGTAGTCGTTGAGGATGGTGTGGGGGTCCTTGCGCTCGTCAATACGCAAGGCACGCATCTTCTCCATGAACTGGCCTCGGTCACCACGCTGCACGCCCTCCACCTCGAAATGAAGACGAAGGAGAAGTGCACGTCCGTCAAAAGGATGGTGTTTGGCGGTGGAGTGGTAGATGTCGAGAGCCGCTCCACGAAGCAAGACGGATAACATGGTGAAGACAATGGAGTTGACGTCGTAATTGTAGGACGCGTAGGCCAACTCCAAGTCGAAGATCTTGGCGGTCTCGATGGAGTCGACGGAGTCGAGCACAGTGACCATGGCAGAACGCAGCGCAAGGAAGTCCTCCTTCGCGCCGTCTCCCTCCAGTGTAAATCCAGTAGAGCTCTTGGGTTGATACCCACGAGCCTTCAAGACGGTGATCACGTTCTCAGCGTAGTCGAAGGACTTCGAGAGGGGCTCCGTAAGAACACCACGGGTAGAGGCGCGATACGGAGTGCTGCGTAAATTTTCGGTGTTCTCGAGGAAGTCGACTGGGCGAATTTCCCGATGGGTGGGTTTCTCACGCACCAACCCGCCGTTGGTGCGCAAGATCGGATCCTGCGGGGTCAGGGGCTTCGTGTCGGACGGAAAATCCTCAGGTGCACCACCAGACACTGAGCCACTGGCTGATGCTGCCGGTGAGGGGCGCTTCGGAGTAATCAAACCTCGAAGGACCCCCTTGGGTTTTGTAGTAGACGTAATGCTAGACATGTTGTTGAAATCGTCGGTGCGGTAGTCGGTAAGTTCGACGAGACTCTCGGTGTCGGTAATCGGTGAGGGTAAAATCGGTGATGCGGTTGCGGTAGTCGGTAAAGTTCGACGAGACTCTCGGTAGCCGGTACGTTCGGCGAGACGGAAATTAGCAGCCCAAAAGAAACAGTGCCACCACAGAAGTGGTCAGCCCGTAACCTGAAGAAAGACGTGATAACGCGGTCGGTCGGGTATATATATATATAAGTAATATATATGCACTACAGTCGGAACACAACAGGAAGCACAGGCTTTCAGGTGACTAAGATGCATAACATAAAATACTCAGGGTTTTATGCTTGTGCACGGACAGTCACGGTGACACACGCAGGTGACTTGTGACACTGCTCGGCGAAGGGGGAAACACAGGAGACACACCCCCACCTTATGGGGGGGGGTCAGATCTCTCCCTCCGTGATTTACCCAGGGTATCTAAAGAAACTAGGTGGACGTGGCCCTGTTTACACAATACATTACTAGGTAGGGCTAGAACATGGCCATGTTTACTCATTAACCATACGCAGAAAGGCACGCACCTATCAGTCTCTTCCTCTTCACTTGTTCCACGCACGCGTTCGATGAAAAAAGAGCGGAAATAACACTGGACAGTTTTGAACTTCTTGTCCACAGCAGCGATGCGGAAGGCATCGTCCGCACGCGGCGGCGTCGTCAACCCATCGCCCTCACCCGGAGAATTTGGCAAGCGATATGCAACAGTGGCTCTTTTCGCGGGATTGACCCTCCGTCTCTCCTCCGGAATCCCACCTTGCGCCAATCTCTGTGCGCGGGATGTCATCGCCTATTGTGCCTGCAAACCGCTTTTGCCCACGTACGTAACCTGCTGTACCATCATAAGTATGGTGTAAACATGGCCCTATCTAAGCAGTTTCAACAGCCGAGATGGTGAAACACGGCCTTGGTAGCACATGGTTTACCTTGTTTTACTGTCAACATTGGGCCAAGACGTACATAAAACGGACCATGTTTGATCAATGTCCAAAAACACGTGGCAAACTTGGCCATTTTTGGGCAATGTTGGCAGTAAAACAAGGTAAACCACCTTGTGTTGCGCCGCCGAAGATGTTTACCTTGTACCTGAGTAGAATTGCCCTGGTATGGCCCGGTTCGAACAGCATTCACGCGAACACAAGGTAGACATCTTCGGCGGCGCACATAGCCCAAATCAATGCCCCAAATGCAAAACCCAATGGGGAAACGACCCAAACATGGTCATGTCTAGACCATACCTTAGGGTGCAGGGGCAAGCGTGGACAAAAATCGGTCATTTTCATGAAAAAACAAGTTGAGCTCAAAAGAAAGGGGCTTGCTCGCAAAATACGATGGTGAAAACGGCTTGCTCAAATATTCTATGGGCCATTCAGGAATGGTCCAGAAGTGGGAAACCCTTGAAAAAAATATGCACAAAAGAAAGCGCAACAGAAAAATCATGGGTCCCATGACCCGGAATCGCCACTCGCGCAGGTTCAGATCGCCGACCGTTCGCGGACAGGTTCAGACCGTTCAGATCGCGGCGTTCGAAAATCGAGAGTCTTCAGCTTATCCCAGAAGATGCCAGGCGATTACACATTACTCGAGTGATGACACAAAAGACAACGTCGCGCGATCGGGTGAGAGACACGGCATCGATAGCTCGATATCTGATAGCACGTTGACATGCGACATTGCGATAGCCGATGGCAGAGGTGACCGCGTGTCACCGTAGACGTCATGTCATGTCACCATACTTGTACAGTGCACAGTCACGGTACTTGTAAACGTTGGAGTTCGAAATTCCTCCTCTTCTCGTTGACCATCTGTACAGTGCAGTGCCTGTCTGCACTGTACAAAATTCTGCTTGCGCTTTTGCTTTTGTTTCCATGCGTTGCTTCTGAATTCATTCTTGCTTTTTCATATTTTCTCCTGCGTGCAAGTACTAGTGCCGTAGTGTTTTTTACGCGCAGATGTAGTTAGATCTGCGCGTATTGAACGTTTACATGGGGTGAACGGGAGATTTTTCCCGCTAGTCCTTTGGACTAGATTTGGTTGGTTCGAATCCAACTCACCCCCTCTAAACTTTCACTCTCCTTAACTTTCTTCTTATTTTTTCCCCCCTTTTTTCCCTCGTTACTAACCTCTTGCTTTTTCGTTGGCGCTATTTTTCAGATTGACTCGTGAGTTGGACCGGCGAAAACGCGATTCAACCCACGAACGACTCCATCGCCTTCGACTTCTATTCTCCTTTGACCCCTTGTCTTTGAATTGTTTTCGTTTGCGTGCTTGTTTTTTTCCCCAGATTTACTAACGATTGGTTCCTTGTCCTTTGATATAGGATGGCTGAAAATTTATGAGGAGCAAGGCACGTGCTCATCAACGACGCCAACACTCGCGTTGTAGATTGTAGATAGGCTTATTGTTTGTATTTTACGAAATAGTTTTCAAGTAGGATTTGAAATAGTAATGTAGTGAATATTTAGGGAGTAGATTAGAAAATATAGTACTTACGCGATATTGGTTTGTATTAACTGTATTGCATAATGTATTCATTTGTGCGTTAGAACCCATGCTTGTTTGCATTCGTGTGTCCTATCGTATTGAGCATGTAGTTACGTAGCGAGTAAAAAATAGTTTCGAATAGCAATTGCTATTGCCTTGTCGCATTTTCACATATCACATGCATACTTTTCAAAGCACGAAAGCATCAACTAGGAAGTATAGTGCATCCCAACTTGCGGTATGCATACTAAGTTTCAATATGTTGTGCATGCAACATATTGAAACTTAGTATGCAACGCATACATAGCATATCCAATATGTGTGTGTTAAAGCATATCATTAATATGTGTTTGTTATTCGTTGAAAGACCGAATATCTAGGTAGATATGGCCATGTTTACATCGTATTCGATATGCGGTAGATATATACATGGCCATGTTTGATCAGTACTTGAGAATAAACACATGATAGGCAAGGCCATACTTACCCTTGTTTATGTATAAACATGGCCATGTTTGATCATTACTTGAGAATAAACACATGATAGGTAAGGCCAAACTTACCCTTGTTTATGTATAAACATGGCCATACTTACCTTGTACTTGGATATAGATACATGATAGGTAGGGCCCTACTTACCCTTGTTTATGTATAAACATGACCATACTTACCTTGTATCTACCCAATGTCTAAGTGATTCATGCATTCACGTGCGTACGTATGGTGCGTTAGACATTGGGTAGGTACAAGGTAAGTAAGGGGCAAGTAAGGCCAAAAACCACGACCAAACATGGCCTTACTTGGGTTGTGTTGCGCCGCTGAAAAACTGACTAAACATGGCCATGTCTGGTCGTGGTTTTTGGCCATCCAGACACAAGGTAGATACAAGGCAAACATGGCCCTACCTACGATTCCTAAATTTGTAGGGTCCCCAAGACTCGACATATAATTATATATCCTTATATATATATATATATATATATATATATCTTGTTTCTCGTCACGGGGCCGTGACAAGATACCGCAAACGCATACATATTCCCAACCCAAATGCAAAGCAGCAGGAAAGATGATACGATGTGACCGATCGTCGCCAAACAACTGCTGGTCTCTGGGTTACGGAGTAAGCGGACCCTGCTGGCATGCCCCCCAGTGGCTCCCGGTCGATGGATGGGACCTGTTGCTCCATGGTTATCATGAATGTAGTCACACCACACAGCATGGACACCCCATGTCAAAAAAAAAAAACATGCGGGCACCTAAGTGCTCCCCACAAAATTCAAGGGAAAACACAGAAGGTGTACTTCACCACCTTCTGCCTCTCCTCGCAGCACGACAGACGAATCTACCGAGCTCTCCAAGAGGCAATGCCCGCCAGAATGGCACCACAGGGTAACCGCCTGCCAAAACCCACTTCCACCCGGCGGCCGTCCCTGTTCACAGCGATCCGCCAGTGCTCAGATCAATTTCAAGGTCAAAGAACACAAGTCCCCCGGCATGTGTAATAACCATTGTGAGATATATTGTACCGCAATATATCGGGTGGTCACTGAATAATTATCATACAAGTGTAAACTGATTATAAATAGATAACGAATATATAATGCATCTGTGACCTAGGTATCTGTCACCAAGTACTGTACGAGTACTGGTACAGTCGAACGGAGTCACGCAAGTTATGACCTAGGGTGCACTGAATCCAGCACACCACCCTGTAACTGTACGGAGTGCTGTTCAGGTGGCAGAGAGCGGCTCACAGATAAAGTCAATTGTCCCGAAACAACAAACAGCTAGGAGCTGGAAACTGCTAGAGGGAGGCCTGTGCTTTAGCCAGGGCGGTCCCTTTCTAAAACTGCTGCTAGGATACTGCTCACAAGCTAATAAGTTCCTACAGCTTAATCTTACAGCTACTCCGCCACTTTCAAAGTGGTCCACAAAGCTGCAGAGTTCACCAGAGTTGAAGAAGTCGTCAGTGTCAATGAAAGATGTTCAACCAGAACCAGAGTCCAGAGACCATAATCCAGAACCAGAGTCCAGAGACCAGAGTCCACCAGAACCAGAAACCAGAACCAGAATCCAGAAGCCAAGACCAGAAGCCAGAACCAGAACAAGACTCGCAGAACAAATTTAGGAATCCAGAAAATTGAAAATCCGATTCCAAGTCTGCTGAAACCACAAAAGGAAAAGAAATGCCGAAAGTAAATGGGCACGGCAAGGCAGACAGACTGTTGGCAGTCACCCCAGCGGGATGTACTGCTGCGGTGAAGTCAGCGGCTCGATCGAGCACCACCGAACCCTGAACCGCTGACACACATGCAAGGCACATGAGTGCGGGCAGGGCTAGGGATGCAAAAAGAGAAGACCCTCGGCAAAGTTGCCACACCGACACGTGACCGTGTAGCCGGTGGGTCCGAGGGAATCTCGTCTCCGGAGGAAGAAAAGCCGTCGGAGTCGTCGTCATCGTCGATCACGGAAAGCTCTCCCGGGTGATGTGACTCGTTAACAGAGTCAATCGAGCACAAATTTAGGGAGGTGTCCTCGCATGCCGGCAAGACCTGGTCCATAAAAGTGACCCGGAGTGGCTCCTCGAAAGGAGACACGTGGTCAGCTGGGTCCCATGGCAAAACAGGGTAAAGCCTAGTGCCGATCTCGTGATTGGCAGGTGGTGGCACATCGCACACCACCTGCGGCACAGACAAAGTGTCAAGGTGTAGTGAAGGCTGCACACCGGACGTGGCAGCACCACCGACCTGTGCAGCCATAGCCGCAGACCGCAGGGAGTCCAACACACTACGTGCGTCGGCAAGGACGCCACCCATGCCGGTGTCCGAGGCACTACGGCTCAAGCCCGCGTAGTGAGCACGCAATCCTACATCGTGCTCTACCGGGTAGGTGAAGGGGTTTGGGTCGTCACGCACCAGCGGCTGGTCGTGCTGGTGGCACAGGTGAGCAAATTCCTTGTCGTTCTCGTCGTCGAAGGCGGTTTGGAAGGCCGAAACCACCTCGTCCAAGTCCATGGCGGCATTACGAAGCTCCACATCACACGAACCACACACCTCCGGGCAACGTGCCGTGTCGTGAAAGTGTCCAGGGCAGAGGGGGCACTCCTGGACGAAGGCCGAAGATGCAGAGTGAAATGGGTATGTACTGCCCAGTGGTACTAGTCATAGTACCAGAATCGAATCTGGTACTATCACAAGTACCAAAACGCTAGAATTTATTTCGATGTCCGCCTCCATCCTGGTGGTGCTATCCATGATATATCATTACCTTTATGGCCCAAACCGAGTTGTCTTATATATGCCCTATTGGTCCATAGGTCACGTTTAGCCCTCCCAATGGATGCATGTTGCCACCAATGTGGAGTTTTGTGCTGCAAAGTGGTGTTCCACTTGTCTTCGAAATCATGGTGCTTCTTTCGATTTTTATCCGAACAGATTTGGGATTCAAATCAGCGCAGCGATAACTCAAATTGAAGATGTATAGCATGGCCAATGATGGATGTCATCATGGGTTGGTTGGCATACTGCCATTTGCTGAAATTGCGACATGCTAAACATCTAGCCTCCATCAAATGACCCAACTTAATATTCCTTAAGTATGGGGGATATCGTCGATTTTGGAGCCTAGTCGTGGCACTAAAACTATAAAAAAGTATATTATGACATCGGATTATCCCACCAACGGATAGGACATCAAAGTAAACCCACATATCAAATTTTCGAAACATTTACATGCATGAGAAGTTGCCAAACTTGGATTCTATACACGGAACTTACGCACGAAACCGCTCCGAATATTACACCAAAAAATGCTAAGAGGCCAATTTATCATACCCTTGGGTGTTATTGAATCCCAATACTAGCGTTAAAGACATTCAAATGACACAACACATAACAACCACTTAGAACATATCCCAATAATGAAATGTGACATCATGCATGCCACCCCATGGCCACCTAGCGTGCCCTTTCAAGTCACCGCGTGCTTAGTACTTGTGGCAGTGCCAGAAATTTTAATTCATTTTATGGCCTTACTTACACCCCCCAAAAGCACGCCGCGCATATACATACCTAAAGTTGATGAGAGTAAGTTTCAGCATCAACAATAATTCAAAAGGGTCTTAAATGATTTTCAAATTCTTCATGGGACTCATACACCCGCTCTAGTGCCCATAATAAAGCATACAGTTTGGTACTTGTGTCAGTACCAGACCACCGGGCAGTAGCCAAAAAGAAATGCACCGTGCCGCTTGCCTGGCATGCGTTTGTGACCAATTCCCCCCCTTCGGGAGTGGGTAGGGCGCGAAGCGTTGCTTCAATCCACCTCGACGGTCACGGCCATGAAACTTACCGTCGGGTCGACGGTTTCGTTCGTCGCGCCATTTGGACGGTGGAAACTTGACACCACCGCCCCCATGCCGACGGGGAAAATCATCCCGTGGCGGCGGTGTGTCGCGTGCAACTTCGCGCTCGTCATGACGGAGGGAGCGAGGCAATAAGAGTAGAGGCCTCACCCACCAAACGAGCAAACTCCTCGAGGAAGTCCGCGATGTCGCGCTGCTCTCCACCTGCGTACGCTAGACCGAGAGGCGTGCGCGTCGGGGTAGGCGCGTTCGCCTTGGGGCGGTTGGGAGGGCCATTAGGGTTCGCACACCACCAAACCTCGAGAACGTGCGTGTACAGTAGATCTCCTCGATGCCCACTTTCGCCAACTCAGTGTCCAGGCGAAGCGGGGTAATTACCTCCTTGTAGAACTCGGCATCCAGTGCCGCCAGAAGCTGCCTCTTGGCGGCCTTGTCGTCCAAAGATCCGGCTCCAGAAGCCGTAATCGCTTTAAGACACTCATCGAATTGAGCCACTAAGGGCTCTGGACCGTCAAAAGACCCAAACGAAATGCCTAAAAGCTCCTCGTGATGGCGGAGCGGCCGATGTCCAGGAGGCAGAAGCCTCTTGGTGATCTCAAGGAGGGCGCGCTTACCGTCGCGCGGGGAAATTCTCGCCGAAGCGTCGACCCACCTTCGAGCTGGAGAGTGGGGTGTCGTCAATGAAACCAACGCACGAAGTAAAATGTCGGTGAAGATTGGGTGAACCTCCTTGTCGACGTCCACGAGGTCAAAAATGTCCTCGTTGGCGGAGTCCTTGTTGACAAATGAAGCGTCCAATGCAGTCACCAAAGAGTCCCAAAGGAGTTGACGATGCGGTTCACTTCCGGAAAATGAAGACGCCTTTGTACCTAAGGTGTCCTTCGCAACACGTTTCACAACGTCAATGTCCCAAGACGACTGTAAAACGGCGTTGCCACGGGTCTTGTCAGCAGCAGTAAGGGCAACTTGCGCTGACTGCGGAGTGCTCCTATAGCGAGCACCCGCATTCCTAGCGAAAACAGAATCTAGGCGCATCCTAGCGCCCACGGCCGGGGTTCCAACTGAAGATGAGGTCATCAGAATAAATTCCTATAGGAGGGGTGTTGGGGAAAAGGCGAGGCGCAAATTGTAAGGTGGCGAGCGACGGATTCGCAGTTACGGAGAGGGGTGAAAAGGGGGTCGAACGAAACCAACGAAGTCGAATACGCGGCGGCCAAGGAAGCGTTGACAAGGGTGATCAATCTCAGTCCAAAACAAAATCCAACGCGGACACTCGAAGAAGAGGCCGAAAGTCCCCAATCCAAAATCTCACCGTAACATAGCGTAAACCGCGAGCTCTAAGATGGCCAATTCAACACCTCGCGAGGCCCCAACGCCCCGCCAAGCGGAAAAGCTTAGCCAATCATGGCAAAGTTAGCAGTGAAGAAAGCGGGGTGATGCCCCATAACCTGTGAGATATATTGTACCGCAATATATCGGGTGGTCACTGAATACTTATCATACAAGTGTAAACTGATTATAAAGAGATAAGGAATATATAATGCATCTGTGACCTAGGTATCTGTCACCAAGTACTGTACGAGTACTGGTACAGTCGAACGGAGTCATGCAAGTTATGACCTACGGTGCACTGAATCCAGCAACCATGCCATAACCATAACCTCTGCTGAAATCTGTATAGGCAGCCCTGACCGGTAGTCCCGGTGCAGACCCCTATGACAGATTCCTAGGTAGCCAACACTGGACCTGTGACTGATCCGTAAGCCCGTGCCGTGACACATCAAGGTGTCACAGGTAGCTAGGACCGAGCAGAGCACATATCTTCCCAGAATGACTCTCGGCCCGGAATCAAGAAAACCACGTGTTTTAGCTTATTTTCAAATGTTTTCCATACTTAAGGATGAAAAATCGACCGGCCCGCTTTCGGCCCGGAGCTCTTTTTGGGCGCTGCTCTCGGCCCCGGGCCGGCCAATTCCCATAAGATATGTGCCCTGGGACCGAGACCGTTCCGACTCCGTGACCGTTCCGGGTATATCTAGCTTAGGGTTTATTTCTTAAGAGAGTTTATCTATATTGGTTCACTGACTGTCTGATATCTTGAACCGGGATATTCCAGTAGGTCGTGGACCCATTCCACGCTATATTCCACAGCTAGTTTGGCCATGATTGGCTAAAGCAGCCGCTTGGAGAGGTGGTGCGCGACGGCGCGTTTGGGGACTCACGGGAATTTTGAGATGAGCTGTTTGCGGTGAGCGTCTTTGAGCCGCAGCTATGGGGGTTCGACCTGGACCGGGCCTAGTCGACGCAATGTTCATTTACGGTATTACGCTTGCCCTGATCCCGCTTGCTGCCGATTTTTGGGCTGGTGGCTCGAGCACCTTCGACCTCGACGACGTCTTCCAGTGCCCCTCGCTCGCATGGCTCTACCGCTCCTTCCGTGACTGTGGCGTCGCATCTTCCCCACGACATTACCCGAACGCGCCCCGGCGTACCACCTCCCATCAGGCTTTCAGAGTTATGGGTGTTACCACCAGAGCAAAGAAGTCCCTCACGAGGGACAGCGACATTGATGCCTCGCTGAGGCTTATCGACGGGGTTCGGAACAGCCCGACGGTGCGGACACCGACTGTTCCGACCCCCAACCCTGCTTCGAACGAGGACGCCGACGTGGCCATTAGGCGTTACTTGCAGGAGCAGGCGAAGTTGACCGACGAGATCTACAAGGCACGTCTGCATCGTGCCTGGGCCAAGAGCGTCCGCGAGGACGTTCTCGGTGACAAGAAACACCATTTCCGCGGTACGGACGACGCTGGCCTTTTGTCCGACCTGGTGGTGCAGCTACGTACGGAGTTCGAGTCGGCTGGACTGGAGCTGAAGTCCTTTGATCTCGACGACCCCCTTACCCCGGTTGTGAGCCGGGTGAATGGACTTCTGTACGACGTGCTGGCTCTCGTGGTAGAGAAGCACAGCAGCGCGTACTGTATGTATGGCTCACTGGTACGGATGCTTCGTCTGACCGAGATGGCCGGCGAGCTTTGGTCGACATCATCAAGGGCTGCGTGCCGGTGGCGCTACGGGAGTCGCAGCAGGAGGAGCATGCGGCCTTGCGTTACCCCGCAAACGTAGACCCGCAGCCGATTTTGGCGCGGGAACAACGTTTGGTGCGGGATAACAAGGCCTCCGACTGGACACCTACGGAGGCTACGCGTAAGCTGAGACTGTACACCAGGCTTGACCCGGCGTTCTACGCTGCGGTTAAGGTGCGCTACCCCATGGCTGCTGACTTGGCTCATGTCCCGTTGGCCTCGCTCCGCTCCATGGTGGTAGAAATCTACCAGGCTTGGGCTCAGACTGACACGGGTAAGTGGGGCAAAAGGTTATTTCTAGATTAACTTTGGGCCCAAAACTAGATTAAGAATGACAGTGCCTTATTCTAGATTAAGTTTGGGTGTGTCATGTCGCAGTCGCATGTCTTCCCGCTCGATTGTCATCACCACCAAAATGCCGACCATTTAAACGAACCGAAGCATTTCGCCGGACATTCTCTCGCTCTCTTGCTCTCTTTTGCTCTTTCGTATTTCCATTCACATACATATATATATTCATTCGTCTCAAATTATGCCTAGAAATCCCAAACGAGCGTGCACTCCCCGAAGGTCTCTCCGCCTTCGTATAACCAATGGAACGCCCGCGTATAACCAAGGGAAGCTTACAGACTTTTATCCGTCGCCAAAAGAAAGTAAGATCATAACTCCAAATAGTGTTTCCAAGTGTCGGCACGAGTTTCGCGACGAGGTTAGAGCCCACGGTGGTCCCGTGGAAAACTTTGACGGCGAATACGTCTTCATTGAGTATACGCCTGGGGCGGAATACGCGAACAAAGCTGGAGGTCTTACGCCGAACGTGGGCGTATTCCCCAACCGCTCGTGTCAACGTCACTTTCTTTCGGGTTACGAGCCCGATTATGCCTACTTGGGGGTGATCGCACCACAAGACTATCCTTTATTCCAGACACTCTTCCGTGAGCAAGTCGCCCGATACAATAATATTCAAGACCTTATTCGGGTTACTTGTTGTCTATCTAAGCTCCTCGTGGACCGTAACAAGGCTATGCACTTTTGCAAACGAGGTGCCGACGTGCACGTCGCTATGAAAGGAGTGCCTACACTTTTTTTATGCTCGACGTGTTGCACCCATATCGTGAGCACCGATAACCCTGGCTACAGGAGGTGTGTTTGGGACACAACTACAACAGACGGAACAGTTCACTGGCGCACCGAGTACCTCGACTATCTTGCGTATATGAAAGGGCAAGCTATGGAAAGAAGTTCCCTTCACTTCCTGGACTAAGAACATATATTTCAGGTATGCATGCTATGATACGCGTATGGGTATTTACATATTAGGGTTAGTTCTGTACAAGATTCTTAGCTACCTAGTCCTCATCTGAAGCCACCTCCTCCTCTACTGGCCACACATACCTCGGCCGGTGTAGCTTCGGAGTCGGTGCTTGGATCTTTGGGTCAAAACTTTTGTAGAACACTAAACCAAAACGAACCCCCTTGAAGTTTTGGAATACCACCTCGTGATCTATCCTCCCGTCCATACGGACTATGCGGCATTGCGTGTTCATGTCAAAGTGCTTCCCGCCCCCCTCACTGTGCTGTCTGAGTGTGGCCCCAGAAAAATTGCCAAGTGCACACAAGTATTGGTGGGTTATGTCTTTGGTTTCCTTGTGCCTACGCACAACGTGTGCATTGGGATCGTCGGTCCGAGCAACCTGCAGGCAGTAGTGTTCCCCTTCGGCAAAAACCGGGTCTACAATTTGCATCACGGGGTGTAACATAGTGTACACCTGCAGTAACCACGGTCGGATACTTTTCCGATCACAAACGGGTGTCATGCAAACACCCTTCCCCCTTAGAAAGTTGTGTGGTGTGCCAAACATCCCAAGACCTGCACCGAGGGCATTGCAGGTCCTCCCGGTGCTCCTTTGCCACCTCCAGGTACACTTAGCTGTGGTAGGATCCCGCCACCTCGTGCACTGACTATCCTCCACGGTGTAGAGGAATTCCTCTACACCTTTCAAAAGCTTCATCACCCTGCAAAAGCAACAAGGCAAGGCAACAAGGAAACATGTCCAATAAATAAAGAGTTACTTTCGGCTAATTATTTTCCGCTCACGAGTGTCCCAAGTTATGAGGTTCTGTGTCGGGTAAACATGCACAAACACGTCCAAACTTCTTTCTACTTGAAGCAAGTGAAAATGTTTTCTTTCCGCATCTTGCGGTGTGCCTCTACACCTCTCTAGAAACTCATTGCACGACTTGTAGACTTGATGCTTTACGGTGTCCGCGTCCGGCGTTGGTGGGACGTAAATAAACCAAGATTCGGGCTGCCCAAACGTGCTCTCGTATGGAGGGTAAGCAGCAGGGCCTAAAGAGATGCGAAGCACCAAATACTCTTCCAGTGCTTGCCGGCAGTCGCTATTTGCGACTCGCTTGTATGAGTCGAGGAGTTTCACGATCACTACCTTAACGCCACAAAAAAGAAGCCGCTCTAGAAATGCGGCGGTGTTCGTGTAAGGTAGAGAAGACACACAAATACTCCCCTCGGCCATAGGAAATACGTGCGCATGCAAAACGTCAAGCCGGCGGCTACTATCCTCGTGCGCTTTATCTCGCAACACTATGCGTCGTGGTGCAAACTTCGCGAATTCTAGCTCAACCCTTGAGTCTATGCCGCACAAGTAATCGCATATGACTTCCCCTTTAAAAACCTCCCCTAGAATGCACCTCAAAGCAGCGTATTGCCAAGTATGGGTTGGGTAAAAAGCGGTGTTCTTGTTTCTAGGGGCGAGTGCGTACGTGAGATTGAACCAGTTGTAGTTCACGCTCCTTGGAATGTCTGAACGTGGTTTTTTTCGCGGAGGCACTCTGCGTATGGTTGCCGGTCTGTAACCAGTTGGCCTTAGTCGAATACGATGCTGGGGCAAGTTTTGTTCCAACTCTCCAAAAGCACGCTGGCTGCCAAATACTGTCGGTCTATCAGGCGTCTGATTGCTTGTGCCCACCGTCTGCTGCGAACTTGCGTCGTCTTCTCCATCATCGTGAACCCACACCCCTCTATTCTCATCGTATTCCATCTCAACACCTACAAACTCTTCGGTGTTGTCTGAGTCTGAGTCTGCAAACTGCTGCATTGTTTCTTGCTCTAGTTTCTGAATATCGTTTCTTCTTTTTTCAACTTCTCCCTGTAACTCTGCAATATATCTCTGCTGTGCTTCCATATCCTTGCGTACGTTCTCTGGAATCTGAGCTGGATTCTGAAGCTGCTGGAACTGTGCTGGAGGTTGTCCTGTTTCGAAAAACTCTTCAACTGCAGGCGCATTGCACGGTGCTGATAGAAGTTTTCTAAGAAAATCAACTGCCGCTGACTCTGTGATCTTTTGGGGAATGGGCGCAGCTTTCGGAATGTGCTCAGCAAAGGCGTCAGGCAAGAAGCCTTGGAGCCAAGCGATAAAACCACTCCTAGCTGTAGCGTCCAAAGGAAGGTCGCGGCGAAAACAATCGAAGCAAGGATCGCTAAAGGGCCTTGCAAGCGCCCACTCTACTGCAAGCTCTCTTACAACGAACTCTATGTCGTCTACCTTTAGACCTTTTGTAGGAAGAGCTTTAAATATTGATAGGTCCCACGGCACATGTTCTGGAAACCATCCTGGCCTTGCGCCATTCACTTGCCATCTAATATTTTGCCTCTCAACTTGCAGCATTCTTGTCAGTAAGGCACGTAGAACATCACTCCGAGGCCTGATGGCTTTTGATGGCTTCTCAATATCTTTTGAATGCATGGCACACAGTGAAACTCAACTGTCTCTCATATCAAGTCATAGGACATAATATAAGAACATAAATAAACTTGAATACCACTGCTGAAAATATTTCTGCACGCTCGGAACGTTTAGAGCGCTCACTTTCGAACGAAGCTACATACATATATTTCGAATATTTCTAAGACCACCACGCTCTGTACACACCTAGAGGTATTAATGTATGGCAGGTACAGTACGCGTACGAGTACCAATTCAAGACGTATGGTCGAGACGTTGATCTTATCATATAGTAATATACATCAACGTGTCGACCACACGCCGGAATACATGTTATGCACTCCTACAAGGCGAGGATATGTATATCAAGAAATATGTGATGAGTCTGCACGTAGGTTCAGTATGCTTTGTATGTGATATTGCATGCTTTTGTATATATGGTATGCATACATATAGGCACAAGGACACAAAATACGATCATATCACTGCAAATAGAGTTGTTGTAAAATACAATCAATATAGTAGTTGTAGAAACTTGCTACTGGAGTGCAAGGTTTAGTATTTCTCGAGGAAGCTTGCTACTAGATCACAGTGTTCAGTATGTGTCTAGGAAGCATACATACAAATAGAGCAAAACCAATCGCTTACTGGCACTTCTTTCAACTCAGGCTGCAGGCAGAAAATATGAAAGCCCTTGTCACATATATCGCACAAAAGCATCTTGTCACCACGACTGGTTTTCTTACAGATCTGGCACTTCAGGGTTGGAGGCGCTTGTTGAGAACCAAACGCCAAGTCTAGCTCAGGCGAGTTACTCGCATCACCTCCCTGTTTTGCACGTTTTGCAAGCTTCCTCTTGTTGGTCAAGGAGACCTTTTCATCAGGACCTGGCTGTCTCACTAACGCATGCCGTGGCTTAGGGGGGCGACCGATTTGTGGCTGCCTTCCAATCAAGTCCAGATTCCGCTCGATAGGCGCCTTGAACTTCTCCTTGTAAACACCGAAGGCCAAGGTATGCTCACAAACTTTAGCCACCAAATATTCATGGCACGAGCAAGAGTAGTAGTAGTAGGCCTCCTTGGGAACGACGAGTTCTTCTAGAATTCTGAAAGAGAAATATGCCTCCTGAAAATCATCGAAGGAAGAAATGGTTGGAGGTAGCTCAGTAGGAGTTTTAACCAAGGACATGTAAAGTGCAGCCTGAGTCGCGAGCGCCCTCTTCTTGTCCACAGCGGTCATGCCTTCAAGGGACTTGTAGGTCTTCTCAGAGGGCATAAGGTACACGATACGACCATCGTTGGCCGTAGATTTCATAGTGTATTCTAGGGCATGACTTTCAAGTAGGAGCAAGCCCTTGCGCCACGCACGTATGGAGCTCGATGGCATCGTACTCCTGAAGGGGGGTTTCCGAGTCACGCACACTTTCGCGATGCATAAATATGAGTGCCTCGGACACGAACTGTCCGAACGGCAAGCAAGTTCTCTTTGCCAGGAACTTTTGGGCAAGGTTGTGATAGCACTCAGGACCGTTGTTGTGGGTTGGCTTGCCCGCAGGGAGTGACCCGTCGCGCCAAGTGCCCCACTTACCACACCAAAAGTTCTCGAACCACTCGGTAATGTAAGTTTCATCCTTGCCCTCAAACTTCGTGACCAGCAAGCGTAGCGCGGCGTCCGCCAGAGCGTCCCCTTCTCCATGCTTTGCTGTAGGGTCCCACATGCGTCGAAGGAGTCCGACATCACGCTTGAAGGTCTGGTAGTTTTCAGCCGTGAGAAAGAAGTGTTTTTTCTCGTTGACCTTGCGTTGGCAATGCGCATAGCATATCGCTTGCAGAAGTTTGACCTCTCCAGCGATGTAACTCGCCACGTGTGGGTGGGGGGGGATGTGGAAGGTGTGGCACATCCAGCTGACGACGTCAGGGAAGGTCAAGTTCGCGTTGTAAAAGGCAAAGGAGTGATCAAGACCAAAGGTGCGTGGGCACCACAGTTTGTCCTCCAAGTGATAGATAGCGTGCACGAGTAGGGTGTTCACGATCTCACTGGCGATAGCATCTTCGTGAGACTTCACGG
Source organism: Cymbomonas tetramitiformis (assembly GCA_001247695.2). Taxonomy (NCBI): domain Eukaryota; kingdom Viridiplantae; phylum Chlorophyta; class Pyramimonadophyceae; order Pyramimonadales; family Pyramimonadaceae; genus Cymbomonas; species Cymbomonas tetramitiformis. Next base: position 8,552 of record LGRX02009465.1, on the reverse strand, counting down.
CGAGGTAACCTAGAGAGTACCGACGGTTCTCGGAGGTACCGCCCGTCTCCACAGGAAATTGATTCCAAAGAAGTTTGTAGACATCGTCGCGTTGCAACATGTTGAAATCTACGAATAGCTTTAGTTTCTCGAGCGTTGTAAAAAGCACCACGAACCGTCGCCTATTCACTTGGGCGCCGTAGTCCTCGATGAGTAACTTGAAACTCTTGTAGAAACCTTGCACGTTTAGTTCACGAGTGTGAAAAGCATTCTTCTTGAAATTCCACCCACTTGCCCCAAGTAGATTCTTGAGTAGGTCAAGAAAAAAGGGGGCGGAAGCATTGTTGCCGATAGTCCGAATATTTTCGTTGAGAGCCTGCTGCATAGTGGTAGCGGTTTCATTCCATTTGGACTTCTTCCATTTGCCAAGCAACTCTAGCAAGCCCTCGGCTTCATGTGGAAGAGGGGGCAACGTGGTGGACGCAGGAAAGCGATCACAACGGGTGAAGCCGTCGGCGGAAAGGATGTCGTTGTCGAAAAACGCAAGGATGCCGGCGGTATGGCCGTTAGTAGAAGCGTCGGCACGATGCAAAAACAATAGATTGTGGCTCAGGGCAACCTCCTTTAGATCTGAGTAGGTTTTGATATTGAACTCCGCTAATAGTCCCCCACGATGATTTTTCACGAACGCCTTGACAGTTTTGTAGCTGGTTGCCGGCATCTTAGGATCTTTTTGAAGTGCTTCCCATATTTGTCTCGGTTGCTTACGGTCCAAGATGAGCTTGACCACCTTTTCCTTAACTTTAGGATCCAGTTGCTTGCCATAGAACTCCCCGTGAGTATGTGCACCCTTTTGACTTAAGGAAAACCTCTCGATGCCGTCACTGCAAACCCTACTTCTAATCTTGAAACTGAGTTCACAGTGGTGGGCGAGTTTCTTAGAACAACGGTAGGTGGTTGTAATGTCGCCATGTTTTTTGGAAGTATAGGGTGTGGTGGCTCGGCAAAATCCCTCGGGGCAAAGGGCTCTTATTTTGTCACGGCACTGATCTTCCGAGGTCACACTAGCATATATATATATACCCAACTTTCCTCATCTATAAGGTTCTTTCGAATACGTTTCTTCATAGTCACGTGTTCCTCGTCCTCCTCCTCCTCGGTATCGTCGTGATATATATTATTCAAATTACCGGGACTAGCCCATTCGATATCACCTTCGGTAGCCATTGTTTCCATTTAGTATAAGACCTTTGTGAGCACAAACCTTTCAAGTATTCATTCATACCGCGAAAACGGACAGCTCACTCCACTCGCAACATTCGAATTCGCATCGATGTGACATAAGTGGACGCTCAATATGGCAGCGCGGGCGTACTCTATATGACATACGCGGACGACATGTAACGTGTCATTTTTAATTCGAAAGTAGGCACTATCATTTTTAATCTAGTTTTCGGCCCAAAGTTAATCCGGAATAAACCCCGAGCCGGTAAGTGGCTACTACCCGATGGTCCTTACGGTAGGACCTAGAACGCTCTAGGTCCTACCATAAGGACCACTTTTTCAATAATTTTTTGAGGTGCCCTATTGGTATCGTGAATGGCTACCCTCCGGTTGATGGCATATTTAGGACTTGAACTCAGTCCCCTCTTTCCCACTTTCCGAGTTTTAACCCAAGCGGGATGCTACACTACCCGTATTAGGCACGGGGAGCGTAAAAAATCGTCGAGAACTTTTCTAAAGCCAAAAATCTCTTAAAATATTAGCACATCTTTCATAATTTTTCGCCGACAGACTATGGAGGCTGAGCATGCGTCCAATGATCCAGTAGCACCGTAGCATTATATACAATCATGTTTAGAATAGAGCACAAGTCGATAACCTCATAGCGGACATTTAGCTGCACCCCAATCAACCTGTCCCATCATTTTTAGTCAAATGTCATAAAATTTAAGGGCCAATTTTGGCTTTGGTCTGAAGTCGGGGATGCTATATTGAATGCGCACATGCCGCTTACACACTATTACCTCGCTATTGTCGCCATATAGACACAACAATTGAATTTTCGAGCCATCTACATAGGCAGAATGTGCGATATTTTGGCGTGTATTCATCGTTGATCCGGACGAAGTGCATTATTATTTTGGGCGATTTAGTGCCTTTTCCAGCTTTGACAGCCAATGCTGCTTCAACCTATTTTGCCTATTTTGCCAACCTATTTTGCCCTCAAAATAACCACTATTTTGAGGGCCAAGATGAACTCGGATGGAATTTTTGACAAGACACTACGGAAAGAGCAGCTCGAGAACTTGACGACACAGGTCTCGAAATTTTCGTAGGTCCTATTGTGAAGCGGATAGCCGGGCTTAAATGTAGGTCCTTATGGTAGGACCTAGCTTTTTTTGCTGAAATTTGAAAAAAAAAACCACCACCAAAGCGTGCGCAATTTAAGCACTCCAAAGGTCACCCTATGCATGCAACCACAACTTGAAATATTCATTTGACTCATAAATAGGATGGGTGATCGCACGTTGAACCAATTAAGTGATGTTTATGCGAGGAAAACACATTTGCACGTAGGTCCTTATGGTAGGACTTTGAATTTGGGTAGTAGTCATAAGGCGGCTTCTGGCGCGAACGGCATCTCCGCGCACCTCTCCAGCAGCGAGTACGACGCCCTCCTCGTGAAGATCACGGAGCTGAAGGACTTGGTACAGCGGCAGCACGGGGAGGGCGCTCCGGTGGTGCGGCAGCAGCGGGTGCAGCAGCGGCAGCAGCAGCAGCAGCGTGCGCAGCATCCGAAGGGATTCCGTATGGGGCAGCACAAGGCGCCGCCCGTGGGATTCGACCGGGACGACCAGCGAGCGAAGCCGTTCTGCGGCAGGTGCAAGAAGGCGGGCAAAGGTGAGAGCTACCACTTCTACCGCGACTGCCCGTTGGGCGGGCGCCAGCACCCGCCCACCTCCGCCGCGGCATTCTGCATTCCTATCGACGAGGAGGACGCGGAGGGGGTGCATGCGCTTGCCATGTGTGCACTCTTCCAGCAGGCGGCGGACGATGGCGCGGAGTCCTTTGCTCGTGCGGCCGCCGCGTACGGGCCGCCTGCGGTGCTTTGTGCGGGAGCGGTGGGCGGCATCGACGTGTCCGCCTACGGCTTCGCGGTGGAGCAGCAGTCAGCTTCCGACGAGCCCGTAGGAGACGACATTCTCCGACGGCTCGACGATCTTGCCGCGGAGGTTCACTCCGCGGCCAATCACCAGGTGCACTTCACACACGCATCTTTCCCGCCTCCTGGCGTCGTCGAGCAGCAGGCTTCTAGGTTGGCCAAAACGTCACCCCCCCCCACGATTAAACTTACGTTTAAACGTATTGGGGGGGGTCACGATTAAACTTTGCCGATTATTGCATATTCATAGTGGTGGGAACTGGACAGGCGATAGAACCCTTATATGTGGTCATTTGTTTGACTTTTATTATAGCATTTTATAAGCATTACAAGGTATCCAGGTGCCTCTCCCCGTTGATGCACATTGCTAACGAGTAAAGAACCTAGTACCTAGACATCAACACAACATCATGTCAAGACAGAAGACACACTTTGTTACGGTATGTATTTGAAGTGTAGCGGGAGTCTAGGAGCGTGCGCTAGATAATTGTACAGAGTGCACACAACACTTGGCAACGCTTCCTGGCTTCACGCAACCGTGTCACCCGTTCTGCCTTCTCCTCGGAGTTAGCCTCGGCATACGATGGAGACGAGATAAGGCCAAGACATATGTCGATTCCCCCGTTGCGCTGGGTAGCAATATGACAACGAATTCTTTGTGTGTGAGCAACGATGACCCTATTGCAGTGCAAACATTTACAGAGTCGAGGAGTCTGCGGCTTGCGCGTTGCCCGCCATGTCGCGGAATGCCGATCAAAGGCAAGAATTCCATATTTGAACAATCGGAGGACCTCAATTATGTCATATTGATTATCGATCCGGTGACATGACATCCTTAAGTATGTAACGTCGCCTTAAGTATGTAACGTCGCCTTAAGTATGTAACGTCAGATCCCCCACGATTAAACGTCCGTTTAAACGGATTTGGGGGGGAGCACGATAAAACTTCGCCCACGTTTTGGCCAACCTAGGCAGGCTTCGGCTCTGGTGTGCGGACCCGCCGCGGCGGGGACCACGCCGGAGGAGCAGGTTCCGGCAGGTGGTGCGGCGGCATCGGCATCCGCCGTGCCGGCCCCTGCTATGCCTGTCTCGCAGGGAAAGGATGTGAAGCCCGAGCCGCTGCAATCGGCGCGGGTAACCACTACAGCGGACGCGGACGGTGAATTCGCTGGGTTCGTCCAGACCGTGAACCACGCCGCTATCGGGCAGGTTGATCTCACGGGTTACGACACGGACGACTACGAGGACCTCGCCGACGGCAGCTTCATCGTGAAGCCGCGGGCTCCGGCCGTTACGGCAAATCATGCGTCGGAGCCCGCGACCCACGTGCCTCAGTCTGGTGGTGCATCCCGCACCTACGGTTGTGGCAAGCCGCCATGGGGCTTCCCCGCACACGCGGGCCCGTGGGGGTTTCATTACTTTGTCTCTCTCTTTCTTTTGATCTCGATCATGGGAGTGGGGGCTGCCGCCTACACGGCGGCCAATGACATCGACTCTGTGCAGGTATCGGGTCGGGCTGCACCGCAGCCTGTGCTGTGCAGGGGAGACTTATGCATCTACCCCGGTATATCCGAGCTGGACCCCGTCACTCTGGATGCAGTACTGCACTCCCTGGGTGCCGCGACGGTGGTTCACCGGCCGCCTGACCCACTGGAGAGCGGTGCTGCAAGCTACTACCGTGGGCATTGTGGTGACGGTGCACCTCTGGACTTTGACCCCGAGTAGCTTTCCTTCTGGCTCTGGCAGTGCACCACTCTGGTGGTGTGCTGAGATGTGCTTTGACCTCAACATGGTCTTCAATTTGGTTTATGCTTTACTTTGACATCTACAATCTTCAATCTGGTTTGCTGCCACAGTGCTTTTCAGTAGTTTAGCAGGACCTGAGTACCTGTATATTTCTGCACTTGTGCCGGCCAGAGGGTTTCAATTCGTGTATCAGAATAGCACAGTTGGATTAGCAGTTAGGTTTGTCACCCTAGCTCCTACCCTAACTTATCTTAACTTCTCTGACCTACCTATCAGTCACCACCCGCAGTGCTGGGGTGGTGTGCTGAAATCTGTATAGGCAGCCCTGACCGGGAGTCCCGGTGCAGGCCCCTATGACAGATTCCTAGGTAGCCAACACTTGACCTGTGACTGATCTGTTATCCGTAAGCCCGTGCTGTGACACATCAAGGTGTCACAGGTAGCTAGGACCGAGACCGTTCCGACTCCGTGACCGTTCCGGGTATATCTAGCTTACGGGTTTATTTCTTAAGAGAGTTTATCTATATTGGTTCACTGACTGTCTGATATCTTGAACCGGGATATTCCAATAACCTCTGTTATCACACACACATATTTATTTCACCGTCTCCGCGAGTGTCGCGTCAACGACGAATCCTATTATCGGCCTATGGCGTTTCTCTTGTCCCCAGCCGAGAGAACATACCTATGACCTTGGATTATTTAGGGTTTTTGGGGGAATTCGCGACAAGCCAACGCGAAATTATGTTACACGTCGGCGCGGTACGTCTTGGGCGGCTACAATACGGCTCGGACGGGAGACCCTTTGACGTCGGAGCAGAACAAGAGGGAGACGTAGAGTCAAGAGTGTAACTTATGGGGTGGATGGCGCGTCCAAACGCTGCCGCGCCTTCGCGTTCAAAGGGCATCCTTATACGAGATGAAGCCATCCGATGCGTTGCGATAGCGATGTTCCGTGCCTCCGTCTCAGCTCTCACGCGTCTCAGACTCTCAGTTCCGATCGGCATTACTCTCGCAAGCCAGAGGTTACGAGCTTCGGCCGCTGCGCGGCCAATCGCGCGATTCTCGACAGAAAGCGATGGAAAGCAGCTCGTAACCTCCGAACTACCACAGAAAATTTAAAAAATCGATAAACGGGGAGAAAATCGCCGCGTCCGGAGGCTCTGACTTGTGAGAGTTCAGAGTAGATCGGCATGAATGATGAACGGCCATGAACCTTTGTGTCACTGTCACCGTGTGACCGGGAAGCTTGAACCACCACATCCGATCGACATGATGATGAAGTCAATTGTTTCAGGCGAGGCGTAGCGAAGCTCAAGCTCTGAGACTGTGACACTGTGACACAGTAAAGATCTAAGTCGTAAGTGAAAGAATTAAAATCGTAAAGTCTTGGAACGAAAGGACCTTTCGAGAACCTTCGCAGGTGAGCTCCATACATCCTTTCCCCCGCTTGTTTGCAACTTGCCCGTTTCACCGATAAGTTTGCACAAGAATGTGTGCCAACGCACGCTGATCTTACCTTGTTGTGCTTTGAATAGCCCGCCGTGCGTGGTGTAATTTGCACCAACCTTTGGCCAACATGCCGACGATCGAGGAACTGGACAGTGACGAGGAAGAGGCACCGCCCCCCAAGAAGGAAGCCCCAGAGTTTTCAAATTTTAACGATCTACTTTCAAAAGCTGCTGAGTTGAAAACCGCTCAGTTAAAGGAAACAAGGAGAGCGTGGGAGGCTGCTCCGGAATGGATGAAGAATACTCTGGTGCGTCCTTTATATATGCTCGTCCTTGGATTTGAGCTTCTACAGACAATTTCAGTGATGTTCAAGAAAAACTTTCAACTTACTGTAGACATTCTACTGACCCGCATAGCAGTCGAATTCTGTATTTCGCCTTTCAGCCATCTCATGTGGCAACTTCGTTTTTGTTATCGACGAGAAATGTTTGTGATCAACGACGTGTCGCAGCCAGCAGCGTCCTGTATCATAAAGCGATCGCGACCTTTGTTATTCTCGAAAGCCTCTTAGAACTTACTCTGCTTGGAACTTAACGTGGAAGTCTTTCGCACGCGCTTAGAAAGATCTCTCTAACCACAGTTGCATGTTTTTCGCAGCTGTTGATTCTCCGAGGTTGTTTCCCTCGATCTGTAAACTAATTTTGGCTGTTGTACAGTAGTTGAAATACTGATGTCGTATCTGAGCCCTTTTTACAGACTCACGAGAAGCCGCCCGACGAGGTCGCTGTTCTGCGGTATTTCTCTGCTTTGAATACTTTCGGTTTCCCGCGACAGCCGTATTCAGTCACCTTTTGAGTTGCACATCCGCCCCGGTTGCGGCTTTAGATTATCCAGTCGCCGCAAGTCGTGTTGAAACTCGGCTCGGATCGTATCCTGCCCAAATCCTTTCGTGCGCACCTTCCAAGAAAAAGTATTTCGGACGCCGTTGTGTGTCGGACAACGCTCATCCTCCTCCCGCGATATCGGTGCCCTCTCGAATCTTTCATAGTTTCATCCGTGGACCTGTGTCTTCTCGATTTTTCTCGCGGAACGAAGCCGGGGGTAAGCTGTCATCGTCCTACTACTTCTGAAGCTGCTCACGGCGGCTTTCTGGAAGCGTGCTATACCTACTCGTGTGACTCACCCGGAACATGCCACTTCACGGTGACACTTCGCAGCTATACGCGCGCATTCACTTGTAATGTTGTGCCTTTTGTTATCAGCTCAGAATTTCCCAAGCTTGGGGACTTATGAATGCTTGCAGACCCCCTTTACCAAACGGCGCGAGGTGCGGCATGGCATACTTTCAGGTCCAAGCCGTTCGAAGAGCGCCTAGAGTCCGCCCAAAGCTTCAAGGCGCGTCGTCTGCCGCAAGCCTCGACCCGATACATCTTCACACTGGATCAAGGTTCTTTTTGCACCTCATGTGGATGTCGCTTCCGAGTATCGGGGCAGTGAAATTCGTTTTCGGGCGTGCTCACGCCATGCGCCGTCTAAAGCTGGACTGACCCCACGGTCAAACCTAGAATCCAGCTGGTTCTTAGGGAACATGCGTCGTAGCACTGCTGACTGCCACGCGGCTTGTAACGCAGAGGACACGGAATAGGAAAATGTTTACATTTAACTTTTGTGCAGATAGCATGGTAGTCGTGCTTTGAGTTCCTGAGAGGCCGCCAGTGGTGCTGCATCAGAACGACGGAAATGCGAGCTTCAAAGAAGGCAAGTACGAAGCAGCAGTGAAGCACTACGTCAAGGTCGCCTTTTGCGAATTCCCTTTGCTTAGCTTTTTCTTGCTTTGGGGTCGTCAGTACTCTGCTCCAATAAGCAATTGTGCTTCTCACTTCGGATTGTGCACATCGATCATTGTACTTGTACCAAGGCCGCTTACAGTCATCAGAAGTGTCACAAAAGCCCAGTGTTCCCGATGCGCTCAAGCTTCGCACCCTTCTTCCTCTCGTGTAGTGGCCCGGCATGCGAGCAGTAACGGTATAGTCGCGTCACGGTGAGGGCAGCGCGGGGTTGGTCTCGGGTCCCACAGTCCGTAGCGCTTGCGCTTCGCACTTGCACCCCTTCAATTTCATTGCCTGTCGATGCACCCTCAATTTCATGGCCTGTCCGTGCACCTTCAATCTCATGGCCTGTCCGTGCGCCTTCAATTTTATTGCCTGTC
>LGRX02009461.1:0-10030 GCA_001247695.2 Cymbomonas tetramitiformis | reverse complement strand
AGTTGTCGTGCCTTCCAACTCACGAAACCTGGCAGATATATTCATAACCGTATTGTGAATATATCCTGGAAGTTGCAGGGCCTGCCGTCAAGTATGCTTCAAACAGTCGCATCTTGACATGAGGCGTTGTGGGTTTGGGTTTTGATTTACCCAAACCCAAAACTGCCTTGCAGAATTGGAATTATCGTGCCTTCCAACTCACGAAACCTGGCAGATATATTCATAACAATATTATGAATATATCCTGGAAGTTGCAGGGCCTGCCGTCAAGGCGTTTTGGGTTTGGGTTTTGATTTACCCAAACCCAAAACTGCCCTGTAGAATTGGAGTTGTCGCGCCTTCCAACTCACGAAACCTGGCAGATATATTCATAACAGTATTGTGAATATATCCTGGAAGTTGCAGGGCCTGCCGTCAAGTATGCTTCAAACAGTCGCATCTTGACATGAGGCGTTTTGGGTTTGGGTTTTGATTTACCCATTGACATGCGGCGTTTTGGGTTTGGGTTTTGATTTACCCAAACCCAAAATTGCCCTGTAGAATTGGAGTTGTCGCGCCTTCCAACTCACGAAACCTGGCAGATATATTCATAACAGTATTATGAATATATCCTGGAAGTTGCAGGGCCTGCCGTGAAGTATGCTTCAAACAGTCGCATCTTGACATGAGGTGTTTTGGGTTTGGGTTTCGAATTATTCAAACCCAAAACTGCCTTGCAGAATTGGAGTTGTCGCGCCTTCCAACTCACGAAACCTGGCAGATATATTCATAACAGTATTGTGAATATATCCTGGAAGTTGCAGGGCCTGCCGTCAAGTATGCTTCAATCAGTCGCATCTTGACATGCGGCGTTTTGGGTTTGGGTTTTGATTTACCCAAACCCAAAACTGCCTTGCAGAATTGGAGTTATCGTGCCTTCCAAACAGTCGCATCTTGACATGATGCGTTTTGAGTTTGGGTTTTGAATTATTCAAACCCAAAACTGCCTTGCAGAATTGGAGTTGTCGCGCCTCCCAACTCGCGAAACCTGGCAGATATATTCATAACAGTATTGTGAATATATCCTGGAAGTTGCAGGGCCTGCCGTCAAGTATGCTTCAAACAGTCGCATCTTTGGGTTTTGATTTATCCAAACTCAGAACCGCCTTGCAGAATTGGAGTTGTCGTGCCTTCCAACTCACGAACCCTTGCAGAATTGGAGTTGTCGTGCCTTCCAACTCACGAAACCTGGCAGATATATTCATAACCGTATTGTGAATATATCCTGGAAGTTGCAGGGCCTGCCGTCAAGTATGCTTCAAACAGTCGCATCTTGACATGAGGCGTTGTGGGTTTGGGTTTTGATTTACCCAAACCCAAAACTGCCTTGCAGAATTGGAATTATCGTGCCTTCCAACTCACGAAACCTGGCAGATATATTCATAACAATATTACGAATATATCCTGGAAGTTGCAGGGCCTGCCGTCAAGTATGCTTCAAACAGGCGCATCTTGACATGAGGCGTTTTGGGTTTGGGTTTTGATTTACCCATTGACATGAGGCGTTTTGGGTTTGGGTTTTGAATTATTCAAACCCAAAACTGCCTTGCAGAATTGGAGTTGTCGCGCCTTCCAACTCACGAAACCTGGCAGATATATTCATAACAGTATTATGAATATATCCTGGAAGTTGCAGGGCCTGCCGTCAAGTATGCTTCAATCAGTCGCATCTTGACATGATGCGTTTTGAGTTTGGGTTTTGAATTATTCAAACCCAAAACTGCCTTGCAGAATTGGAGTTGTCGCGCTTTCCAACTCGCGAAACCTGGCAGATATATTCATAACAGTATTGTGAATATATCCTGGAAGTTGCAGGGCCTGCCGTCAAGTATGCTTCAAACAGTCGCATCTTTGGGTTTTGATTTATCCAAACTCAGAACCGCCTTGCAGAATTGGAGTTGTCGTGCCTTCCAACTCACGAAGCCTTGCAGAATTGGAGTTGTCGTGCCTTCCAACTCACGAAACCTGGCAGATATATTCATAACCGTATTGTGAATATATCCTGGAAGTTGCAGGGCCTGCCGTCAAGTATGCTTCAAACAGTCGCATCTTGACATGAGGCGTTGTGGGTTTGGGTTTTGATTTACCCAAACCCAAAACTGCCTTGCAGAATTGGAATTATCGTGCCTTCCAACTCACGAAACCTGGCAGATATATTCATAACAATATTATGAATATATCCTGGAAGTTGCAGGGCCTGCCGTCAAGTATGCTTCAAACAGGCGCATCTTGACATGAGGCGTTTTGGGTTTGGGTTTTGATTTACCCATTGACATGAGGCGTTTTGGGTTTGGGTTTTGAATTATTCAAACCCAAAACTGCCTTGCAGAATTGGAGTTGTCGCGCCTTCCAACTCACGAAACCTGGCAGATATATTCATAACAGTATTATGAATATATCCTGGAAGTTGCAGGGCCTGCCGTGAAGTATGCTTCAAACAGTCGCATCTTGACATGAGGTGTTTTGGGTTTGGGTTTCGAATTATTCAAACCCAAAACTGCCTTGCAGAATTGGAGTTGTCGCGCCTTCCAACTCACGAAACCTGGCAGATATATTCATAACAGTATTGTGAATATATCCTGGAAGTTGCAGGGCCTGCCGTCAAGTATGCTTCAATCAGTCGCATCTTGACATGCGGCGTTTTGGGTTTGGGTTTTGATTTACCCAAACCCAAAACTGCCTTGCAGAATTGGAGTTGTTGTGCCTTCCAACTCACGAAACCTGGCAGATATATTCATAACAGTATTGTGAATATATCCTGGAAGTTGCAGGGCCTACCGTTAGTATACTTCAAACAGTCGCATCTTGACATGAGGCGTTTTGGGTTTGGGTTTTTATGAATATATCATGGAAGCTGCACGGCCTGCCGTCAAGTATGCTTCAAACAGTCGCATCTTGACATGAGGCGTTTTGGGTTTGGGTTTTGATTTACCCAAACCCAAAACTGCCCTGTAGAATTGGAGTTGTCGCGCCTTCCAACTCACGAAACCTGGCAGATATATTCATAACAATATTGTGAATATATCCTGGAAGTTGCAGGGCCTGCCGTCAAGTATGCTTCAAACAGTCGCATCTTGACATGAGGCGTTTTGGGTTTGGGTTTTGATTTATTCAACGTTGCCAAAGCCTGCGCAGGTCGAATTCACCAAGGTAAACATCATACAAACTGTGGGAAAAACATGCGTTCGGCTACAACCTCGTCAACCGGCAAAAGTCAGGTGTCACGGCTCGAGTTAGCGCGGCTACGGTTGTGCATTCCCAAACGCCGGTCACATACGCCGGTTTGAGCATATTCAGCAAGCAAGCCCTGCGGGGTTCAAATTCGCAAAGCAAATGGGGCAAAATGTGGCACAAAAAGGCCGGGCGCATCGTGCTCACACGTGAACACTGCTGAGAGTGCCTGTAACGGTTTGTCCCACTGGCTCTCTGGTGGTAGTTCGGCTTTCTCTATTTTACCCCTTTCCCACTGCAGCCATTGGTCCCCGTTTATGTCCTCTTCTGTTGTGTCTGGGCCCATAAACTGTAGTGCCCATCTTCTTAGGGCGTCCCTGTTTATTTCCTCCCTACTCCACGTGGTGTTGGCTCTTAGTACGTCCGTAGTTGTGGGCCTCGGCCCCCTGTCCCCTCCTCTGTGCTCCCCTTCTTTTTTCCTGTCTTCCATCCAGCGGTCGATTATCTCCTCTGTGTGGCTTTCTAGGTGGCCGCCTGGCAGTGCTTGCATGACCGGTAGTTCATGGTTCGTCCATGGCGCAGAGTCTATGACGCAATCCTTCTCCCATTCCGTAATTGACCTAGGCTGCCTGTCCGTGTCCTTGAGCGTAAGGGGCCTGTGCATGTAGCATGTTCTGCCTATTGTCCTAACTTTGCTTTGCGGGCACTTGAGAAGGGCCTTGCTGAATATGTCGTGGGTTTTGAGTGCGTCCGGGCAGTATTTTCTCCACCCTGCCGCATTCGCTACTACCAGTATTCTCATGTTCCAGTTACAATGTTTGGGTTTTTGTAGGTTCCCTTGCATCCAGTGGTCAGGTGGTAGGAAGGTGAACTGCCCTTCCTTTATCTCAAGCAGTTCATGTACCCTGTATCCCATGTGCTTGTTCAGCAATTTCCTATACGGGCTTTTGGCATATGTGGGGTATATCCCTACCCCTAGGACGGGTTCGGCCGTTTTTGTGGAGATAATTGCCTTTTTCAGTGCCTTGTAGAGGTCCCCTGCTGTATATTCTGGGTTAAATTGGTATGACCCCAGCTTTTCCCATTGCTCTTCCCATGCCGAGCCTACAGCCCCGAATACCGAGTCTCGGTATTGTGAGTAGTACGTTTTAGTGTTTTTGTGTACATTGAGTGGCGAGGCGAACACCTCTGTCTGGACTCCCATGGCTGTGTGTACAGCCTCCATCATTTCCGGGGGGAAGGTCCAGTGGTTTTGGAGGTTCCTTTTTCTGTGTTTCATCTCCGCTTTACTAGAGTACCTTATCAGCAACTGTGCAATTTCCTCCTCAAAAGTGTTGACGTGTATTTTGTGTTCTACACTTAGTTTCAGCCTTTTGGCCAGTTGTTTTTCTGTTGGCCGTTGTGCCGTGCTGTCACCCACCGCCTCAGCATATCTGTCGTACAATTCTCGAACTTTTACTGTGCTCAGTGTGCCTATCAGGCCTCCCTCCGGCTCGTAGCAGTAAGTGGTGTCACCTTCCGTGCGTAGTTGTCTGTCCTTCGTGCCTGAAATGTGCCTAATGCCCTGGTCCGGGTTCGTTTCCCTTGTGCATATTTCCAGGTGGGTTACCTGTTTCCAGTACCTCTGTTCGCTATTTGGTTGTCCTGCCAGTATTTCTTCAACTGGCTCACGTTTGGCGTTTTTGTCTCTTTTGTCATTCTCCCATTCTTCCACAAGGTCCTCCCATCCATGGTCCGAGGAGGAGTTGTGTTTGAGCAGGTGTGTTCTTACTGTTTCTTCTGTGCTCCACGTCGTTTGTTCGTTTCCTTCGCTATTGGTCCACCGTATTTCGTACTGTGTTACTTTCGAGGTCACATCAGTGTAGTTTTGCAGGTACTGTCTGCTTGCCAGTATCCTAGTGGGCGTGTAGGTTCCCTCTTGTTCTAGCGTTTCCATTGGGTCTTCTTGTTTTGACCATTGACCTCTGTCTTGTTGCTCTGACTTTCTCTTTACTCTTCCCCGTGGGTTTCTTGTGGTCATCACGTCGTCTTCCTCCTTTTCTTGGTCATCAGTTTCTATGCCCAAGACTTCCTTCTCCTGTTCCGTCCACTCCACTTCTGCCTGTTCGAAGTGCTTCGTTTGGTTGGCTAGCGGGTACATGGACAGTAGTTGCAGTATGTCCTTCACACTGTTTCCAGCCTCATGCAGCGCCTTGATTTGTGCCGGCCAGTTGCTTATGTTTTCCATACTCGCCGTGCTTTTGGTGTACCTTTCTAGCTCTCCTGTTTTCCGTTCCTGTATGTATTCCGGTTTTAGCCTTCTGTTCCACACATGGTCCCAGTGGTCCCCTGGTTTCTTAATGTCGTTGGGCTGTGCTTCGCAAATGTAGGGGTATAGGTGCAGCATGCCTTGTACTATCTTTGTTGCCGTCTTGTTGTCGTGTTTCCTTCCACCCGTTGCTTTCAGTGTTTCTATTGGTATCGCACTTTTCCCGTCTGCTGTGGTTAGGTCCTTGAGGTCCGGGTAGTTTCTGAATAGCGTGAGTAGTTTGATAAAGTTTATTTGCTTGGTAGCTTGCTGAGTTTTCGTTTCCTGTATTACATTTACTGTCCCCATTTTTTCAGAGCCTGTCGTTGTGGGCTGCGACTGTGGGTCTCTGTATTCCGTGTCCATTCGCCTGAGGTGCTTGTTTGTTCTGGTGGTGCCCTCCATTTCCGCGTTCGTGTACACCCTTTTAGCTTTTCCTAGCTGTCTCATTATAGGTAGTGTTTCCTTAGCCAGTTCCCGCATGTGACTCCCCACCCCTTTTACGTGTATTCCATGTTCATTCAAAGCATTCATCTTCCTTAGAGTGTTCGTTTGTGTCTGCAGTCCCATTTTTAGCTTACTCCTGGTGCTGCTGTGGCCTCTTTCTTCGAAGTGTTTTTCCAATAGTCCGGCTGTGGACCTGCTGACTTGTGACATTCTTTTTCTGGTTTGAAGGTTTCTCTCCCTTTTGCCATATCCCATCTGGACCCCTTTGTCTTCCTCACTCTGAACAGCCCCTGCCAGCCCCGTGTACACTTCCTGTGCATGACATGTCATATGTCGTATGTCATAACAAATGACATACAGTCGTCAAGTATAATCAGTACGGTCGACTATGACATGTACAATCAATATGTTTGTCATGTACCTAAGGTGCGTGACATCTGTCATCGAGAGGCCAAGCATATGGCATCGAGATGGCGAAGCAAGACAAGTCTTGAAGAACTGAATCGTTATGAAGAAACGCGTCTTCGCTTCAAGCATGCACTGAACAACATGCGAGCATCAAAGGCTATATTGTCTAGCCGATGCGTCAAGTTTACCTAGTGCTCTCGACTTCACAACTCGATGGTGGTAACGCGTATGCCGCGTGGGAGCGCTAGCTAGAGTATATGAGGAGCATTGAGCTCACGCAGACACTTATGGTCTACAGATTGCTGCACTGCATACCCACCAAATACTTGCACGTTGCTTTTACAGTTCAATAATAGCCGTGTCGTGACAGAGTGCCTGGAGCTCGGCGCATATTGAAACGCTCAACGTGGAGAGCGCAAGCACGGTAGCATGCTATGCGAGGCTTAGCACGGAGGACAACCTCCGTAGATGGGCACCTTGGTCGTGTGTGCTTGGTTGCAGACGAACGCCATGTTGGGACGTGTTTCAACGGCGTTTCGAAGAGGAATCGGCGAAGTGGTGCGCTTGCGCTTCTGGGATTTGCCCCGTGGACTCGAGCCCCCGGGCCTGCAGGCCTGACACCCAGCCTCACCACCGCAAGGGGCGCCTCCCTGCTCCGCCACCTCCGGTGCCGCGGTGGTGACCGCCACGCTCGAACGTGTGAGCCGCCTTCCCGCACCCTCCGTAGCCTCCAGCCTGCAGGCCTGACACCCAGCCTCACCACCGCAAGGGGCGCCTCCCTGCTCCGCCCCCTCCGGTGCCACGGCGGTGACCGCCACGCTCGAGCGTGTGAGCCGCCTCCCGTCACCCGCCGTAGCCTCCAGCCTGCAGGCCTGAGACCCAACCTCACCACTGCAAGGGGCGCCTCCCTGCTCCGCCCTCTCCGGTGCCACGGCGGTGACCGCCACGCTCGAGCGTGTGAGCCGCCTTCCCTCACCCGCCGTAACCTCCGGCCTGACCCAGCCTCGCCACTGCCGGGGGCGCCTCCTTGCTCCGCTCCCTCTAGCGCCGCGGCGGTGGCCGCCACGCTCGAGCGTGTGCGCCGCCTTCCCTCACCCGCCGTAGCCTCCGGGCTGCACGCCTCAGACGCCGTCTCGCCACCGCCGGTCGCAACTCCCGGCTCCGATCCCTCCTGCCCCGGCGGTGGCCGCCTCGATCGAGCGTGTGAGCCCTTCCCGCGCCCTCCGTAGCCTCCGGCCTGCATGCCTCACAAAGAGCCTCACCACCCGACCGCGAGGGGCGCCTCCATGCTCCGCCACCTCCGGCTCCGCGGCGGTGGCTAACGCTTTTTAAGCACTGTTTTAAAGCGTAGGATCTACCGAACACGATGCTTCTTGTTTGAAAATGTTATGAACAGATAAGCACACCATTTCTGGAAATTGTTTAAGCTACACACTATATTATCATTGCACTGTAGTGCAAAAGTGACACGGTCGGTAATATATTCGGGAATCTGGTGGAATCCTACAGCCACTACTCACAACAGTGATGGCGGTGCGTGGTGGGAGGACAGGATCCAGTTCGCGCAGTTTCGGAATATTCGCTCTTATTATAGTGGTCTGCGTGTATGCGAAATATTGGGGAGGTGCAGATCCCCTTATCCAGCTATGCGTTTTTTGCAGGCTCACTGAATGTGCACCTTGTCTTCGTCTTCCGACTTTTTTGAACGTATGCACAAGTTCGGATTCGACATGTTCTGCACCACTTATTCAGCAGGTTTCAGAAGTTCCTTACCTGTGAATGACGAGGTGACCTACCAGAGAGTCTTACACGAAGTTCCCGACGTAGTTGGTGCGTAAAACTTTCCTGAGGGTCGCAGTCTCCCGAACTCTCACAGTCCCTCAATGTGAATTCAGCTGTGGTGTCGCGTTTCTTGTATTTTACTCTCTTTGATGTATCTACTTTCACTTTCACTTCAAGGTGTAAATTTCTTTATGTGTTGGGAAATGTGCAGGGTTACTTCTAGACAACCTACGAGACGGGGCTGGAGAATTCACGTTCTTTGCCCCCTCTAAGCAAGCTTATCAGGACTTGGTGCACAAAACTAATGGATTGTATCAGCACGAGAGCTCACAGGTGCTGTGCGTCTTTCTAGACATATATTCCTTCTCTAGCTCTTTTTTTCACTGCTGCGCTTGCTGTCCTGCCCATTGAAAGTGAGCGAAACCTTTTGCCCCTTTCACAACTCTCTTTGACGTTCCTATGACTAATCGCATCGTTCAAGAACTTTCCGACCAAACAGAGCTTGCTTTACACTGCTGTGTACCAACCTGTCGTTGTAGAGTTGTGGAGTAATGTTTTTACGGGGTTACGCTGGGGGCCTTGGTACAGGGACTTATCGGGCACATGCTGGCGGATCACATACTTCCGGGTCGCATTCTAGTACGAGACGTGCCGAGTCACGGTGTCAAGGTTCTCGCCACGATACTGCAGCCCCTCTGCTGGGTGATTGATCTGTCGCAATGGGAACTCTGCACTTTTCCTGCCTGTAACCCTGCTCACTGCTGTCGGTCGCAATAGGTCTTTCGCACGCCGAAACTAAGGGTGGTGGGCTGTGACCTTGAAGTCTCGGAAAACACGTTAAACCCTGGAAACGACGCGTTCTTCACCTAAAAGGAGTCCGATGATGCGACAGTTTGTACGCTTAGGACCCCAATTCTATATATATATGGTCACCAAGAGCCCGGTTTGCTCTAGAGGCACATTGTGTGCTAAGATCCCTGGCTGCTCAAGCGACACGTGGCTCGCCTAGAGCCCCGGGTTTTCGTTGCGACAGGCCGTTCACCCGGCACTCTCTCTGCTGATGTTGCGCGGTGTTCACGTAGAACCCTGGCTGCTGAAGGTGAACGTTGTGGACTTAGAGACCTGGCTGCTGAAGATGCACGTTGTTTACTTAGTCACTCGCTGCGAAAGTGAAATGTGTTTGATCTAGAACCCTGGCTCCTTAAGCGACACTGAATGCACCCAGAAACTTGGCTGCTGTAGTGATGTACAAACCGCCTCTAAGAGCTACCACTGTTTGCCTTGCGACCAGATCCACTCTGTTAACGGAGGAAGCCTTCATCTCGCCCTTACAAGCACGAGAGATCTAAGCGTGGAGGGCGTGTCTGTCACGCAAAGCAACCTGCTTGTGGGCGCTGGAGTCGTGCACATCATCCCTCAGGTGCAGCATCTGCCAGTCAGCGAGAGGCATGCTAGAAGCACGGTTCAGGTGTACCTTGATTGGGAGTGAGAGATGTGTAGTTATAAGCTGAGGATGTCGTGACGCAAGCTAGATGAAGCACCTCACACGAAGCAGCTGTGAAGCTTGCAGCCTCGCAGGAAACCCCTTTAAAGCCACTTTCGTCGCCTTCACGCGGATACTCGGCCACAAGGCTGCATTCCTGCGCATAGCTCGTTGACAGGCGAGCACCTCGCAGGTGTTGCTCACCTCGGGCGTGAAAGCGCTTATCAAGAAAGCCACACAGCGGATGGTGCGTCCACGCAACCCAACACTGTGCTCCATGGGGGCCTTTGCACTTAAGACCCATGCAAGAGCGTCAGGGGCACACTGCGGTAGGATCCATTGAGAATGAGGCTTGGGGATAGGAGCCTTTGCGGGCAAGGCAGGGGATGGCCTTTGTTAGGGGAAGGATGGCC